>SJXO01005372.1:0-63351 GCA_006408615.1 Connochaetes taurinus | reverse complement strand
GACTCTCAAGAGTCTTCTCCAACACCACAGTTCAAAAGCATCAATTCTTCGGCGCTCAGCCTTCTTCACAGTCCAACTCGCACATCCATACATGACCACAGGAAAAACCATAGCCTTGACTAGATGGACCTTAGTCAACAAAGTAATGTCTCTGCTTTTGAATATGCTATCTAGGTTGGTCATAACTTTTCTTCCAAGGAGTAAGCGTCTTTTATTTTCATGGCTGCAATCACCATCTGCAGTGATTTTGGAGCCCCCAAAAATAAAGTCTGACACTGTTTCCACTGTTTCCCCATCTATTTCCCATGAAGTGATGGGACCGGATGCCATGATCTTCGTTTTCTGAATGTTGAGCTCTAAACCAACTTTTTCACTCTCCTCTTTCACTTTCATCAAGAGGCTTTTTAGTTCCTCTTCACTTTCTGCCATAAGGGTGGTATCATCTGCATATCTGAGGTTATTGATATTTCTGCCGGCCATCTTGATTCCAGCTTGTGTTTCTTCCAGTCCAGCGTTTCTCATGATGTACTCTGCATAGAAGTTAAATGAGCAGGGTGACAATATACAGCCTTGACATACTAAACTTGGCTGATCAAGGCTGTCCTTCCAGCACAGGGTAAAGAAGGGGAGGAGTGTTTCCCGGAGCAGGCGTTGCAGACAGAAAGGCACTGTCCACACATAAGAACCCTGTCTTTAAAATGAGAAGTCAACAAGGTAGCCTGTTAAGGGTCCTTTGGCTCTCAAAGGTTTGTGGGCCCACTTCCATCTGTGAACAAAAAGGACTGATTGGAAAACTGCCCACTATGTGGAGCTCCGTCTGGGCTCCAGACAGTGAGAAACGACCCCTCCCTCTCCCCCGGTGAACTTGGCACAGCATAGGTTTTTTGGCCTTTGCAGGTGAGAAATTCCAGTTTTCAGCTGTTACTAGAATTCACGGGCTTCTACCCTTGGGAAGACCACAGGGGGAAAGCCCATTCCTGGACAAGAGAGCTAGCTGTGACTTTCCCCAGTGATGGAGCCTGTGGGTGACATCCTGGTCTATGCTCCGCACAACTGGGCCCTTATCCTTTCTGGGTTCCCACCCTACCCATCGCTCCTGTTTCCCAGAGACTTGGAGTCATGGGCTGCCTGCCTCCTCAGCACTTCTTACCTTCACTGTCAGCCCGGTCAGGGAGATTTATGGCTCGGGAATCTCAGCACCTGCTTAGTCTGGCTGCCAGCTCCTAGTCGTGTCACGGCATCTGCCGTCAGTTCCCATGCCTGGACCGCTGTCCTCCCTGCTGCCCTGCCCCCCTGCCCCTCCAGAGAGAAACCTGCTCTCCCCCATGCCCTCCTTTACTGACCTCTGAGTAAGGACATCAGCCCAGCCTCATGTGCTAACATTTGCCGCATTTTCCTTCTGTGATACTGTGATTTATGATAAGAAATATATATTTGGTCTTCCTCTTATTTCTGGCACAGAACTTCTAGAACACTTGGAATTTCCTAAATGATAAGAGCAATGACGGTGTCTTGTTATATTAACTAGATGACTTTGGGATACACCCAAGGATGGGGGTTGATTGCCAGTATCCTTATCTCTTGGATTAGAAATGCACATTTTTGGCCCCAGCTGAGTCAGAAACTCCATGGAACCTGGCAGTCAGTGTTTTAGCCAGCCTTTCCATTGATTCTGATGCACACTTGAGGTTCAGAGGCACTGTGCTAAGTGGACTACGCTGGGATGTGAGCTGTGAATGGAGTCTGGTCTGAAGGGACAGCCTCCTCCCTCCCTGAAAAATCAGGTCCTGTTTCCCTTTGACTAGATTTGTTGACTTCCCAGTTTCATCAAACAGAGGTCCCTTGAACATTTGTCTGTTCTTTCTCAGTTTCCAAAAGCTGAGAAAAGCGAAGCAAAAGGCAAAGGAGAAAAGGGAAGATATATCCAAAAGACCATCAGTCACCTTTGTCCCCCTTAATGGTTTCGATTCCCACAGGTTGGCTAGGGCGACATGGTTAGGATCATTGGATTCTAGAGCCAGGTGAGGCCTCCAGGATGCACTCACTTGTCCCCAGCAAAGCCTCTCAGTAGAGGATAATGTCATCTTAGAGAGTCTTGTCACCTCTCCATTTTACAGGAGTTGAATCCCAGAGAACCAAAAATGTCTTGCCAGAGTCACAGAGCAGAGGGCAAAGCTGGTCCCGGAACCAAGTCTGCTGGCTTCTGGCCCAGCATTCACCTACTGAACCAGAGTTTCTGGAATTTTAATGTGCATGTAAATCCCTGGGGAGCTTGCTGAGCTGCAGATTCTGATTCTGTGGGTCTGACGTGGGTCTCAAGACCCTGCCTCCTAAGGAGCACCCAGGGCATACAGGGTACAGCAGATGCTGGTGCTCAGGACCACGTGTTGAGTACCGAGATTCTTCACCACACTGCTTATCACGCACCCCTCTTCCTCAGGTCAGTTTCTGAGAGCCTTCCAGCCTACAAGAGTCAACTCCAGCAGAAGAGAAACCATCCCTTACTTGTGGTCGTGAAGAGAAAGCAGTGGGATTGGTGGGGTTTGAGGAACTGCAAGATCATTTTGTGCCTCCCCAAGTTCCACGTTCAGCCAATGCTGCTAGAAAATCTGCTGATTCTGGGCCTCATCCCAAGCTGGAATTCACTGACATGTCTCTCTACCCCTTGTTCCCAATAGCCCCCCCACCCGCAAGATACTGCAGTCCCTGTCGAGGGTCTCCCAGGCCCAGCACCACAGGAAGCAATCACCATGGCAACAGACAGTCCCCGCGCCAAGCACATTCATTAGAAAAGCTGGAGAGAAAAACAGCCTAGCTCTTCCTGACCCGGCCTTTCCTCGGTGGGGTGGGGGGAGACTTGTAGGACTGGGAGAGAGTCTCCTTACCCCAAACCCCAAGTAAAGAGCCCAGGACAGCCCCTAGAATCTTAGAGAAGGAAAGTTGAGGCTTCACCTGAGTTTATCATTTTCTGAATGATGTGGGGGAGGGCATGTGACTCACTCAAAGCCACACTTCCATTAAAGAGGCAGGCTGGGGTGAGACCCCGATCTCTGAACTTCCAGCAAGGCCTCTATCCCCCTGAAGGAAGCTCACTGAAGGTCAGTGCCACGGTCCAAATCGTATCTCCCTTCATATGTGGAAGCCATTACCCCCACCCCACCCCCTGGCAGTTTTGACTACAGTAAGTCCCCTACATACAAACCTTCAAGTTGTGAACTCTTAAAGAGGCAAATGTGCATTCACATGTCCAGGCATGTAAGTTCACATGACTGGTGTACATTTTCATGTGCGTGTGTCCTGTACAAGTAATTGTGGTTTCATATACTTTACAGTGCTGTATAGGGCACCATAGTACAGTACCTTTATTTCAAGCCCAGGGTACCCAGAAGCAAGGGTAAAAGCAGTGGTGACTGAGCTGGTACTATGGTACTTTGCAAGGTACTGTACTATACGATTAAATTTTTTTTATATTTTGTGTATGTGTTTCTTTCTCTGTATTCTTTATCTGAAAAGTGACGCATCTCCTCTGTCCATGGAATTCCCTAGGCAGGAATATTGGAGTGGATTGCCATTCCCTTCTTCAGGGGATCTCCCCAACCCAGGGATCAAACCTGAGTCTTCCACATTGCAGGCAGATTCTTTACTGTCTGAGCTATCAGGGAAGTATTATAAACCTGGTACAGTACAGTACTATATAACAGATTGTGTTAGCTGTGTACCTAGGCTAACTTTGTTGAACTTAGGAACAAACTGAACTGGTTCATATGTAGGGGACTTACTATGTACCTAGAGACAGGGTCTTTAGAAGGTAATTAAGGTTAAATAAGATCATAAGGGTGGGACCCTAATCCAATAGGACCCTGGCCTTATAAAAAGAGGAAGAGAAAGAGATTGCTCTTTCTCCCTTCCTCCACAGTGTGAGAATACAGTGAGAAGGCAGTCATCTACAAGCCAGGAAGAGAGACCTCAGTAGAACCCGACCATGTGGGCACCTTAATCTTGGGCTTTCAGCCTCCAGGACAGTGAGAAAATGAGAATCTCTTGTTTGAGCTACTCAGTCTGTAGTATTTTGTTACGACAGCCTGAGCTGTCCAAGACAGCATTTGAGTCGGTCACATTCTCCTTTAGCTTCCCTGGAGGAACATGGCCCTGCTGTTCTTCAGGACACTTCCCGAACTCATTATAACAAACCCTTCTTCTCCCCGGCCAGCTGGCAAGTGACCTGGCTACCTCTACCTTCCAGGGTGAATCTGTTTGGCTTGACTGTGTTAGGTTGGTCCAGGGAGGTGAAAGCAGGTTGCACTGGTGTGGATAAGAGTGTGGGACAGGGGGTCTGGGGGCAGAGGGGAGGGGACGAGAGCCTCAGTCCGACCTCTCCTCCAGTATCTGCACTCGGCTCTCGGCACGGCCCCACTTCCACCTTCTCCTCCCCTAGTCCCCTCGTCACCAGCTTCATCCAGTGTCTTGTGATGTCCCAGATGTCCTGCTCTTCCAACCTCTGTGCCTTCACTTCCTGACCCCTCTTTCCTTCTTGTTCCCTTGGCAAACCCTCAGCCGCACTTCAGACCCACCCCAGGGGTCTCCTCCTCCACAAGCCTCTTTCACCAACCTTCCTTGATGCCCATTCCCTTGTAAATAAGCAAACGCATAACAAATATTAATATATATAGTTGTGCACGTACACACAGATGGTTCTTGGTTACAAACAACAGAAACCAGCTCTGGCTAATTTAAACAGAAAAGGGCTTTTAATATTTGAAGGATAGTGGATCATCTCCAGGATGAGCAGAGCATTGGAGACCCAGGTTCCAGGCTATCAGCCAGGCTCCAGGCTATGGCACCTTGGAACCAGTGTGAGACACCATGGGCTCTGAGGCTGGTAGTGTCAACCCTGCTTGCATTGGCCCCTGGCACTGGACTCTGGCCCAATGGATCCAATTGGCAGTACCTGGGTTGCATCCTACATCCTGGTCTAGAGTAGGAGGTGGGCTCCATGCCCTGCCAACACCTCTGAGGTGCAGGAGGCAAAATTCCCTAAATTACAGAAGGAGGTTCAGTTGCTGGGTAGGCAAAAATTGTAACAATTTTTTCTTAGATGTAGAATATCCATCTATATATATATATTTTTTCATCATTCATGGTAGCTATGCTCTAAGTTGTTACTGATACTAAAGTAATGAATGCTGGGGAATTCCCTGGCAGTCCAGTGGTTAGGATTCTACCATTCCACTGCAGGGGACACAGGTTCAATCCTGGTTGGGGAACGAAGATCCCACATGCCTTGCAGTGCCGCCAAAATATATAGATATGTATAAACAAGTGCTTAACCATTTGCTTCTGGGGGAAATAGAGTTCATTGCCTGTGCACCTCTGGTGACATTTTGCTAACTAACTAATACACAGTCTTGTTTTATGCATGTTTCTGATTTTTAAAAAAATATTTATTTATGGCTGTGCTGGGTCTTCTTTGCCATGTGGGCTTTCTCTAGTTGCAGTGAGCTGCTGGGTCTTCTTTGCTGTGTGGGCTTTCTCTAGTTGCAGTGAGCTGCTGGGTCTTCTTTGCTGTGTGGGCTTTCTCTAGTTGCAGTGAGCTGCTGGGTCTTCTTTGCTGTGTGGGCTTTCTCTAGTTGCAGTGAGCTGCTGGGTCTTCTTTGCTGTGTGGGCTTTCTCTAGTTGCCGTGAGCTGCTGGGTCTTCTTTGCTGGGTATGGGCTTTCTCTAGTTGCAGTGAGCTGCTGGGTCTTCTTTGCTGTGTGGGCTTCCTCTAGTTGCAGTGAGCTGCTGGGTCTTTGCTGGGTATGGGCTTTCTCTAGTTGCAGTGAGCTGCTGGGTCTTCTTTGCTGTGTGGGCTTCCTCTAGTTGCAGTGAGTTGCTGGGTCTTTGCTGGGTATGGGCTTTCTCTAGTTGCAGTGAGCTGCTGGGTCTTCTTTGCTGTGTGGGCTTCCTCTAGTTGCCGTGAGCAGGGGCTGCTCTCTAGCTGCAGTTCTCGGGTTTCTCACTACGGTGGCTTCTCTTGTTGTGGCACTCGGGCTCTAGAGAGGGTGGGCTTCATAGCATGGCATGTGGGATCTTCCTGTACTAGGGATCAAACCCGTGTCCCCTGCGTTGGCAGGCAGAGTCTTAACCACTGGACTGCAAGGGAAGTCCCCACGTTTCTGTTTAAAGATGCCTTATTTAAAACACACAGTTGATTGACTCACGTTGAACCATGGATCATGGCTCTATAACTGATGCCCGAGTGAAGCTGATCTAACACATATTTTCTCTGTAAGACCCAGCACAGCCTTCTTGCTCTTAGAACTACTACCAGCACTTCAGCCCTACACTTGGGAGCCATTTTAAGCTGTGAAATCACCCAAAAAAGCACAAAAATGCAGAAAGTATATCACTAAGTAGACTGTGAAAAGGACTCTTGCTTGTAGTATGAGCCTTGAAACAAGAAGGCAGAGCGTCACCTCATTCACCCTCAGCTAGGGGCATGGTGGGGAGTGTAAACGTGTCGCCTCTTCTCTTTCTGTATATGAGTGATAGCATCACGACTATCGATTTGAGGGTTATTGACAAATTTTATCAAGTGGGCAAATTTGGAAGTACAGAGCCTGTGAATAATGACTATAAAATTATGGTATGAATAATGAGTGTAAAACTGTGGTATGAATAATGACTATAAAATTATGGTATATATCTATGTATTTTATACTTATAAATATGATTATATACACTTTTTTCCCATATGGTTTCCACACCTATAAACCTTTCTAAAATTATTATTGAAATATAATTGATTTATAATGTTGTGTTAGTTTCAGGCATACAGCAAAGTGACTCAGTTATACATATGTATATTACACTTTCTTTACATTTCCTTCTATTGTAGGCAGAAAGTGTATGGCTTGCAAAGAATTGGACATGACTGAGCAACTAAGCTGTACTGAACTATTGTAGGTTATCACCAGATACTGAGTATGGTTCCCTGGTACTATACAGTGGATCCTTGTTGGTTATCTGTCCCCCTTCCCCTTTGGTATCTGCGAGTGTTTTCTGCGTCTGTGAGTCTATTTCTGTTTTGTAAATAAGTCCATTTGTATCATCTTTTTTAAATTCCACATATAAGCCATATCACGTGATATTTGTCTTTGGCTTACGCCACTTAATATAATAATCTCTAGATCCGTCCATGTTGCTGGAAATTGAACTGTTTCATTCCTTTCTTGTGGGTGAGTAGTATTCCATACAATGGTTCACACCACATAAGATGGTACAGGAAGATCTGAGCGAACTTTCTGGCCAACCCAATATACATCTCATCCTTATCCATTCGTATACCAGTGGGCTTGCTTTCTGCATTTTGCGTTTCTTTGGGCGCCGTGAGAAGTGAAGGAAGAAGCCGACGCTGGCTGTTCCATGTTGTCATCTCTTTATGATGCACCATCCTCGTGGTTTATTTACTTTGTCCTCAGTTGAGCTTGGGCTTCCCTGGTGGCTCAGATGGTAAAGAATCCACCTGCAATGCAGGAGACCCAAGTTCAATGCCTGGATCAGGAGGATCTCCTGGAGAAGGAAATGGCAACCCACTCCAGTATTCTTTCCTGGGAAATCCCATGGACAGAGAAGCCTGGCAGGCTACAATCTACGAGGTCACAAAGAGTCGGACACGACTGAACGACTACACAGCCCAATAGCAAGGCAATGAGCCTGCGAGCCGGGCACCGTGGAGAGCAGTAGTTTTCCTCCAGTCCTCTGGCACAAGAGGCGTCTCGCATGGAGGACCCCATCTTTACTTCCTCTGTGAGCAGATGGACTCCAAGGTCACTGCTCTGGGGCAGAGCGGGTAATGAGCCCTAATAGGACCTCTTTCAGTTAGTTGCTGCTTGGGATAAGAAATGTGTAAAGAGGTATGGAGACCCTCAGAACATCAAGCTAGTGGCTGTTTATTCAGCATTTGAATCTGTAGGATGGAGTCTTTTTCGTTGCGAAGTCTGAGCTGGCCTGGCTCCCTAGGAGGCTCATAGGAAAGGTACATCAGTTATAGAGAAAGAAGTGATGTTTTCTTTCTAAATCTGAGTATAATGTGAGTATGTATTCAGTCCTGCTACACATTAATCCAGGAAACCTTTGGATGTTTAAGTGCCAAGCACTGTACTAGGTGCTGGAGATACATCGGTAAATGAAGTAAATGAAGGTGAGATTTGCACCTTGTTCTTTTTTTTTTTTTTAATTTGGCTGTGGGAAGATCCCCTGGAGAGGAGGGCATGGCAATCCACTCCAGTATTCTTGCCTGGAGAGTCCCCGTGGACAGAGGAGCCTGGCGGGCTGCAGTCCGTAGTGTCCCAAAGCATTGGACAAAACTGAAGCAACTTAGCACACATGTGCTTGGTCTTAGTTGTGGCATGTGGGATCTAATTCCCTGACCAGGAATCGAACCCGGGCCCCCCTGCATTGGGAGTGCAGAGCCTTAGCCACTGGACCACAGGGGAAGTCTCTTGCATCTTGTTCTTAAAGGAATCTTCCACCCTGGCCTAGCTGGAAAGTGGAGGTCAAGCCAAGGTGAAGGGAGATGAAACTTGGCTTGTTTGAGCATCTGCCCCAGGGACAGCTCTGTACCAGCATCCCGGAGCCGTGCCAGGAAGTGGGGTTATCCCTGCCCTCACCGTTATAAGAAGATGCAATGGATGAGAAAAGGATCCAGATGCATATGTGAAAGTGTAGAAAGATGCAGACAACAGAGCAAGGTCTCATGCCTGGGGTTTCAAGGGACCAAGTGCTTACTTGTGACTGAGGATCAGTGGGATGCAAGCCAGACAGGCTTCCTGGAGGAAGAGACTTCAGAATGGCCTTCAAAGTTCAGGGTCTTGGGGAGAATGAGCCATCAGGAAGCACAGTAGGGTGAAGCTGCATCAATTAAAGCTGTCCAGGTTTTGGCTGCAGGCTCTCTTTTAAACAGAGGGAAGCACTGACATCTCTGCTTTTAAATCCTGCCTACAGGGAGCAGCTTTTATCCAGGGGGAGCACCCAGCCCCAGCTTCTAGGCAAGAAGGGGCTCACAGACTGGCAGGCTTCAAGATGTAGGATCATGGGATGTAGGACCACTGGGCCACCAGTTCACTAAGGCTGTTTTGTGCTTTCCGAGGTGTGTTACCCAAGTAGCTGAAAGATTTGTTCCTAATAAGTGAATTGAAAACTATCCTCTTTCCTGGTAACAGAGGCATAGACTGACCCTTACCAATGACATTTGCTCTCATCAGCCCTGTGGTCTCCAGCCAGAGGTCTGCCCTGTGGACCAAGGCAATCTATTTGCAAAGTGCTCTGCTTCCCACAATCTTCACTGGGCATGGGAAGGGCCAGTTGGGGGAAAGTGAACGGTCCAAGACAGCCTTGCCGTGCTAAGGGGTCTTCTATCCTTAGAACAGAAAACACACACCAAAAAAGGGAGAAAAATGTCAACGATGACAAAGTGAAAGAAAAAAAAAATAGTAAATTTTTGTATAGCCAAGAAAAAAAAAAAACCCTCTAGTTAAAGGAAATCAGATTGTTGTTTCAAATGTGATTCAAAAGTCCTTGAGAGTCCCTTGAGAGCCAATGAGCTGTCTCCACAGAAGGACCCACTAGGAATGGACTGGAAGGCATTGCTCACCCCTTGGACCATCATGTTCAAGTTCCAGGCCAGACGGGTGGGGTGGAGATAGAGGGGAGGGTGCGCTGGTTTGGAAGTTTGCAAAAATATTTCCAGCCATTAGCTCATTTAATTGTCACAACAGCTCCTGGGAGGTAAGAAAGTCAGCAATAGTTACTCTGTTTATTTGATCGTTAAGCAGATGCTCAAAGACGTGAAATGATCCATCATGATGCTGGCTAGTAAATTCCAAAACCAGGACTTGCCATCAGGGTTATCTGATTCCCCAGCTGCTTCTTGGTGGGAGGGGTCGGGATGTGAACAGGGTGGCCGGATCCCATGTTCTTTAGATGCACTGTGTGACCTCAGTGAGAGTGCCAGATTCCTATATTCAGATGAGGAAGAAGGCTCAGGTGTCCTGCCCCCAGGGGCTTGTGCTAGGTGTGTTCCCAGAAGCTGGCCTGCCCATAAGGGGACCCAAGGCCATGGAGTATATCACCATCAGCGCTCCGGGCAGAGGAGCCAAGGAGCCTGGAGCATGTAGGCTGGGCCTCAGGGAAAGGCAAGCCATCTAGGGTGGGGTCAGGCCAGTCTGACTGCAAGTGTCATATCACTCTGCCCCGAATGGTTGGCGGTGTCCCTCCGGGTTCTGGCCCCCGCTTCCTGACACCTCACCCCACTGCAGGCCTCTGTCGGCCAAAGTCCTACTGCGCTGAACTCTGGGACTTACAAGGTGGTAGTAGACTGTCCCCACCTCCCCACCAGGCTGCTGGTGTGTCCAGCCTGTCTCCTTGTCCTCAGCCAGGCAACAGCTGGGGCGAGGACCATGGATGCTGGACTAGGTGTCTGTCCTAATCACATCAGTGCTCCAGAGGCGACTTAATTAAAACTGAAAGTCTCAACGAGTTGGCTCATGGACTGTAGCCCACCAGGCTCCTCTGTCCATGGGGTTCTCCAGGCAAGAATACTGGAGTGGTTGCCATTTCCTTCTCCAGGGGATCTTCCCGACCCAGGGACAGAGCTGAGCTTTGTCTCCTTTGGTCTCCTGCATTGCAGGCAGGTTCTTTACCTCTAGCGCCACCTGGGAAGCCGAAAGTTCACGGAAGGAGCAAAGTCAAATCAAGCCCCTCTGGGCACTGGGCTCTGGTGACCCAGTGACATGGTCCTTTCCTTCAAGAAGTCTAGAGTCTCCCAACTGAAGTGCTGGCTTAGAGGACACTTAGAAATGCCTGGGGCATCTGGGTTGTCCCAGCGAGTGGGGGCACACAGTGGGCTGGGGCCAGGGATGTTAAATATCCCATAATGCACAGAATAGTCCTTCACAACGAGGACACTGCCTGCCCTCAGGGCCAGCAGCCCCTCTGATGGATGTCTGGCATTTCTGCCCATTTTGCAGATGTGAACTTTGAGGCTCAGGAAGGTTAAGGCCCTAGAACTGATCTGGTCATACCAGACTCTGCCTCTCCTAAGCCTCTGGGTAAAATGGAGCTCTGATTGTACCAACCTCTTTAGGATATCAGCAGGCTCCTGGACACAGTCCCAGAGCAGCAATCCCCAGGCAAATGGGAAGAGTTATCAGTGGCCTTGGGAAGACCCTAGGAGGACTGGCTAGGAGGCACAGGCCGTTCTGTGTGTAGCTTTGGGAGAGGGAGGAAAGGAGCAGAGTGGGTCTCTGGACATTGTGTGTTTTTCTTAAAGCAGCAGCTCACAGAGTCCTGCTGGAGGCTCACCGGGGCAGATGAATATCCCAATGGTCCACCTACCTCAGAAATAGCCCGGATCCTGAAGAACAATAGAAAAGGTCAGAACTCCTTCCAAGCTGAGCCCTCCCCACTGTGGGCCTTGGAGAATCACAGTCGGCTGTTTCTTTGGTCCAGGGTTTCAGGTGATCAGGAAGGTGTGCAGAGGAGGGGAGTGGCGGGGAGGGAGGAAGGACCTGCCTCCACGCCCCTCCACGCCCCTCCAAGCCCCTGCTACACTGCCCTGGCCTGGGAGGATGCTTTTTTGGTATCCTTCAGA
Source organism: Connochaetes taurinus (assembly GCA_006408615.1). Taxonomy (NCBI): domain Eukaryota; kingdom Metazoa; phylum Chordata; class Mammalia; order Artiodactyla; family Bovidae; genus Connochaetes; species Connochaetes taurinus. Next base: position 51,720 of record SJXO01005372.1, on the reverse strand, counting down.
CACTAGATCCTCCCTGGGCATCAAACTGCCCCAGGAGCCCAAGTGTGAACAGTCTGTAGACATTCTTAGGTCCAAGTCCTTGAACCTGATCAAACCTCCAGACTGTGCACCCAAGAAAACCAGGTGGTGTGTTTCTAGATGGAGCTGCTTCCTGGCGGGGCTGATTGAACTGCATGAGGGACTCAACACTGGCTGGCAGAGAGGCCACGGGGACATGTCATCACATGCTGTGTGACCTTGGGGAGAGTACTTAACCTCCCTGAAACCAAGGGAGGAAGGAGAGTCATTCATTTATCCTCCCTTGCCCCCTTCCTTCCTCTCCCCCTTGCCTCCTCCCTCCCTCCCTCCCAGTATTTTTTAATGAAGTAGTTCTAGCATCAGAATAACAAGCACCCCTTGTCCACTTTCCTGTTCTGCCAAGTTTTTTACATTTTACCAGACTTGCTTCAGATTTTGAAAAAGAACAACCTCGCAGATACACTTGAAGATCCTCATGAGCCTTCCCTGATGTCACTTCCCTCGTTTCCACCCTCCTGCCCTTTCCAGGGGAGACTGCTATCCTGAATTTGTTGTTTATCATTCTCCATATGTGTGCATCCATCCACCCCCGTGACTAATGGGGATGCCGGTCTTGTTCTGCTCGCCTAATGACTTTAGTATCAAATTGTTCAGGAAGTTGGGGCAGAGAAGGAAAAGAAGAGGAAGGCGTTCTTATTGATTCAAAAAACTCTGTATATTAAAGGCATGGATCCTTTGTGAATCACCTATGCTGTATTTAATTTTCCTAGTTTGATATTTGCCTTTTCAATTTGTTAATTTTTAGTCAAAAATAACCTTATGAAAGTCAGGTTGTTTTATTTTTGGCTGTGCTGGTTCTGTGCTGAGAGGGCTCTTTTCTAGTTACAGTGACCGGGAGCTACTCTCAAGTTGTGGCATGCAGGCTTATTGTGGCGGCTTCTCTTGCTGCAGGTCATGGTCTCAAGGGTGCTTGGGCTTCAGTACTTGCAGCCATGAGCTCAGTAGCTGTGGCTCCCGGGCTCTGGAGCACAGGCTTAGTAGTCGTGGTGCACAGGCCCAGTTGCTCCTCCGCATGTGGGATCTTTCCAGGTCAGGGATCGAACCCATGTCTCCTGCATTGGCAGGCGGATTCTTTACCACTGAGTCACCAGGGAAACACCAAAATACCTTATTCATTTCAGTTTGTACATGTTTATTATAGAAGAGTGATAAAATACAGAAAAGCAATAGAAATCACATTCCACCACATATAAAACATCTGGAGACAAGCTCATTTTTTTATCTTTCCAGACACTTTTCTATAATTCCTTTTCATTTTTGCTTTGTTTGTGTTTTCCCTAGAGTTAAAAATATGTATTAAGTAATAATACATATAATTGTATGTATTATTATAATAATACACTTATAATATGTGGGTTGAGAGTGAAGAGTACAGATACATACATTTTGTCCTTGCTTTCCAGGAATTTATCATCTAGTGTAGGAAATGCCTTTTAAGACAATTAGAATGCAAAAAAGCAGTAACTGTGAAACACAGAATTTGAAGAGTTTTCTGGATTGTCGGGCAGCCCCCCTGTACTATCTCATGAACTCCTAAGGGCAAAATTAATGATAATCACTGTGCTACTAAAATTACTGTTTTTTTTTTAATGTTTTTCCAATTAACTTTCTTTTTTATTTTTTATTTATTCATTTTTTACAGTTTTTAAAAATTATTTATTTATTTTTAATTTTACTTTAAAATACTGTATTAGTTTTGCCATACATTGACATGAATCCGCCACGGGTATACATGAGTTCCCAATCCTGAACCCTCCTCCCACCTCTCTCCCCATATCATCTCTCTGCGTCATCCCAGTGCACCAGCCCCAAGCATCCTGTATCCTGTATCGAACCTAGACTGCTGATTCGTTTCTTACATGATAGTATACATGTTTCAGTGCCATTCTCCCAAATCATCCCACCCTCTTCTTCTCCCACAGAGTCCAAAAGTCTGTTCTATACATCTGCGTCTCTTTTGCTGTCTCACATACAGGGTTATCATTACCATCTTTCTAAATTCCATATATATGTGTTAGTATACTGTATTGGTGTTTTTCTTTCTGGCTTATCACCTCCCAGAATACTGGAAATAAAAGCAAAAATAAACAAATGGGATCTAATTAAAATTAAAAGCTTCTGCACAACAAAGGAAATTATAAGCAAGGTGAAAAGACAGCCTTCGGAATGGGAGAAAATAATAGTAAATGAAGCAACTGACAAACAACTAATCTCAAAAATATACAAGCAACTTATGCAGCTCAATTCCAGAAAAATAAACGACCCAATCAAAAAATGGGCCAAAGAACTAAATAGACATTTCTCTAAAGAAGGCATACAGATGGCTAACAAACACATGAAAAGATGCTCAACATCACTCATTATCAGAGAAATGCAAATAAAATTACTGTTTTAATGACTTTTCAATTGAGTAGTTGCCCGTGGGGAAGAAGTCTCCAAGGTTTTCCTATACCTTTGTATACAAAGGTTTTTTGGTTTTTTGTATACGGAGTTTCTCTATACCTTCGCAAACAAACACCTGTGAGCTCTTTGGAACTGGCTCTTCTCAGTTCAGGGCATCCCACAAGGCCTTCGTCAGGACCGCCTGTGTTGATATGCATCACCACTCTAAATGGCTGGAGGTGTTCCAGTGTATGTTGTTCAGTCGCTCCACTCATGTCTGACTCTTTGCAACTGTGTAGATGTGTAATATTTATTTATTACTATATCCATTGTATATTTATAATATTTATTTTATTGCTATCCCATTGTTAGATACTTCAGTTGTTTGTTTTGTGTCTCAGCAATTTTATACCTTTATATAGAGAAGCCTGTAAGTCTATTTCTCTGTGGGTTTTTTCCTTTGACATCAAGCTTAGAAAGCTTTTTCCCAGTCTGAAGACACATTCATTTAACAAATATCTATAATAAAGTTTCCACCAGGTGCCAGGTTCTGTTCTAGGAACTTTAGATATATCAATGGACAAAGCAGATGGAATTGTCAGTTCCCCTGGAGCTTTGTGGGGGTAGGTAGGGAAGTGGTGGGGGGGTGAGGGGGCAGATACTATACAATAAACATAAAAATTAAGTAAATTACATGTTAGAAAGTGATGAATGATATTGGGGAGAAAGTATGGAGCAGGGTAAGCGCACAAGTGGTGCTGGGGAGGGAAAAGAGAGGGGACTAGCCAGATACAGGGCAGTCGTGTCTCTGGGGCTTTGTAGCCAGGGTGTACGCTGAAAGCCATGCATAGAAAGGGGTCTGGCTCCTGCTGGACACATAGTCTCTTACTCACTCAGCACAACACAGTCCTTCCTCCGTTATGGGGATGGATCCTGGTTTCTTTGGTTGAGCTCTGGAAAAGGGATTGGCTTACATCAAGGCCACACTGGAAGAAATATCAAGTTGGCCAAAAAGTTTGCTTGGGGTTGGAAAACCTGAATGAACTTTTTAGCCAACCCAATATGTGCCTTTACATTTTTTTGGAATCACATTCAGCTCAACAAGATGCTGACTGTATACTTGTCACTTGGGGTCTGAGAGCAGCTGATGGGGCAGACTGTTGTCCCTGGGCCCCCCCTGTCACCCCCATCCCCCCACCATCACGTGATCCCAGTGGTTCACCAAGGGGAAGAGAAATCAAAGTGCCTTGTGCTACTTAAAACACAAGTACTTGTTTCTGAAAACACAGCCTGCCAAAATGTAGAGAATGCAGTGAAAGTTCTTAGAGGAAAAATTATAGCTATAAACACCTATTTTAAAAAAAAAAAAAGAACAAAGCTCTAAAATCAAAAAATTACAAAAGATTTTAAAAATTTGTTGACTAAAAGGTATATATCAATATAAAATTCAAAATGTACAAAAGACTGTCATGATATAAAAATTTCCCACCCATCCCTGTTTCCCAGAACCTGGTTTCCTTCTCCATAGGTGATTGACCTCTGTTGCCAGTTTCTCAGGCTTTCTTTCAGAGATACGCTGAAAGAAACGAGATGTGCATGCTTAATACATTTGCCCAATCGTGTCCGACACTTTGCGACCCCACGGGCTGTAGACCTCCAGGCTCCTCTGTCCAGAGGATTCTGGAGGCAAGAATACTGGAGTGGATTGCCATTTTCTCCTTCAGGTTATCTTCCCAACCCAGGGATGGAACCCCCACCTTCTGGAACCCGTGTCTCCTGCCTTCCAGGTGGATTCTTTACCATTGAGTCATGTGGGAAGCTCCCTTTCAGAGATACCATATACGTGAATGTGTGGTATGTGAAATGTGCAGGCTTTTCCTTTTTAATTTTACTAGATATTACTAGATCATCTTCCAAAAAAGGCTCCAGCAATTGACATTTCCGCCAGCAGATGTATGAGTGGCTTAGCTCCCCTCATCCTTACCAAGACTGAACATTATCATCTTGGGGGGGAGGTTGTTTTTCTGTTTGTTGTGCCAATCTGATGGTATCTCTCTGTTATTTTCATGTCCATTTCCTTGACTTCTGGAGAGCATGAACATCATTTTTAAAAATATCTTTATTAGACATTTGAGCTTCTCTTCTAGAAATTGCCTACTTACATTCACCTATTTCTATCAGAATATATTTCTTAATCAATTTTTGGAGCACTTGAAATGTTATGGATTTAATCCTTTATCTGCCATATGTATTGCAAATATAGTTTCCCCTAAGTGCCATTGACTTTGTTTATGATTTTTCAACACGTGCAAAATTTAATTTTGCATAGTGAAATGTAATCTTTATTTTTCTTTACAACATTAAGAATTCCTGTCTTATTAAAATTATAGTGTTTAAATTTTCTGCTAATTTAATTTTTATTTAAAATATTAATCCAACTGGGATTTATTTTTTGTTTTTAAAAATATTATTTATTTGACTGCATCAGATCAGGAGGTGGCTAAGTGGTAAAAAATCTGCCTGCCAAGCAGCAGATGGGAGTCCGACCCGTGGGTCGGGAAGGTCCCCTGGAGAAGGAGATGGCACCCCACTCCAGTATTCTTGCCTGGAGAATCCCGTGGACAGAGGAGCCTGGCGGGCCACAGTCCATGGGGTCACAAAAGATTCAGACAGGAGACTTGGCGAGTAACGCACACAGGTCGAGGCTTAATTGCGACGCATGGGAGCTTTGTTACATCACGTGTGCATGGCTATGTTGAGTGTGCGTAGTGGTGTTGCGTGCTCCAGAGCACGTGGGCTCAGAAGTTGCCGTGCATGGGCTTAGCTGCTCTGCAGCATGTGGGATCTTAGTTCCCTGACCAGGGATCAGACCCACATCCCCTGCACTGCAAGCTGGATTCTTAACCACTGGACCACCACCAAGGAAATCCCCACATTTTACTTTGTGTCCTCTTGTCCATATATTTTATTTTATAAATGTATTGTGGGTTGTCCTTGTCTCTTGGTATCATAACTGATATTCTTGACTGTACTCCTACCAATCTTATTTTATACCTGTTCTTCATTTTACTTTTTACTATTTCTTCCCCCCCCCACCCCCCCCACCGCCTTTTTTTTCTCATTTTCTCCTAGTCAAACAAGTAGCTCTTCTTGAACTGATAGAAGACATATGAGAAAATTAGGTAGATTGGTTACTGCGGAAAACCAAATTAGTGGCTTGGAAGATCAATGAGTAGAAACACCTCACACCAATACAGTATACTAACACATATATATGGAATTTAGAAAGATGGTAATGATAACCCTGTATGGGAGACAGCAAAAGAGACGCAGATGTACAGAACAGACTTTTGGACTCTGTGGGAAAGGGAGAGGGCGGGATGATTTGGGAGAATGGCATTGAAACATGTATACTATTATGTAAGAAACGAATCGCCAGTCTAGGTTCGATGCAGGATACAGGATGCTTGGGGCTGGTGCACTGGGATGACCCAGAGGGATGGTATGGGAGAGAGGTGGGAGGGGGGTTCAGGAGTGGGAACTTATATACACCCATGGTGGATTCATGTTGATGTATGGCAAAACCAATACAGTATTGTAAAGTAAAAATAAATAAATAATAAAAACAAAACAATAAATAAAAAAGAAAGAAATACCTCACACAACAGGAGAAAAATAGACATAGAATCTCTGCAGTTCTTTGCTGCCTCTCAGTTGGGACTATGCCTATCCTCCCAACTTTTGCTTGTATCCTTAAAATATTTGAGTTCGTTCAAAGTTTCCCAGGATGGATGTGTTGGTTTTTTTAACTGGCTCCCTTTACCCCTGGAAATGTCCAAGCTTGTGTGTAGAAATTGTTTCACACATTCCTCCACATGTTTTATGACCCTTCCCAAAGTTAAGGCAGTGTTGCACATCCTAGTCTCTGCTGTGATCACAAATTTTGATACTTTGGACCCCCGAAGTGGGGAAGAAGAGGAGAGAAATGGGATGAGAAGCCAAGTTATAAATGCTATCCCCAAGAAGACTGAAAGAAAGGGAGAAGTCATGGAGATAGGGACCTGGAATATGAACCTGACTTTGCCAAGCACTGTATCCTTGGGAGCCATTGTTCCCAAATCACATGATCCTTTTGAGAGACAGTGAAGTCGAATGGAAAAGCATTAGAGCAGGAATCAGCCCCATCTGGGATCTAACTCTGCCTGTACAACCTCAGGTGAGCCATTTTACTTCTCTGTCTTATTTTTTTCATATAAGATGGATTTTTATTATTTCCAAAGTTTTCCTGCCCCTCTCTCAGAGCACTATGCATCTCCACCCCCTTGCCATCAGCTTTGGTCACATGACTTGCTTTGGTCAATGAAATGTGAGCTGAAATGACATGTTTCAGTTCTAGGCAGAAGCTTTACGAGCCAGTGTACTTCACAAAGCCTATCTTGTTCTTCTGTAGCCAGAGTGGTGGTCCACAGTAGTCTAGAGCCTTGCAGGGGTACTTTAGATCTGCTGTTGAGGTGGAAGGAGAGTGTATGTGTGTGAAAACATTGATTAGGATTAAACTGTTGATTTTAAATCATAAAATAACAGTGGCTTCAATAAGATAGAAATTTATTCTCTCAAATGTTTACTTCTTTTACAAAGTTCAGAAGTAGATAGCTCAGAGCTGATGTGGTGATGTCACAGGTTATCAGGGATGTCGGCTCTCTCCAGTTCTCTGCACTGTGATCCCTAGGATGTGGCCCTTGTTTTCATAATCCAAGATGGCTGCTAGAGCTCAGCTATTGCATCTGTGTTTTAGGTAGTGGAATGGAGGTGGGGGTGGGGAAAGGAAATTCTTCTTTTTAATGAGATCAGAAATCATATACAACATTTCCATTTATTTCTTACTGGCCAGGATATAGTAGTCACCTGACTGTACATAGCTGCAAAGGAAGCTTTGAACAGAGTCTCTTTTCTAGGCAGCAGTATGCCCAGCTTAAAATAGGGCTTCTATTAACAAAGGGGAAAGAGGGGAAACGATGATGATGTGGACAAGTGGTAGGCCCTGCTGCAGAGGGAGCTGAGACCTTAGGGATCTGAATTCTTCTCTATTTTAACCAGAGCTTACTTTTACCTGCTTAAAAGGCTGATGTCACTGTAAGATTTAAATGCAAAAACTCTGTATTTTAAAGATAAAGAATCAAAACCCATTGTGCCAAAGCAAGAGTCCCTAGCTTATAGAACAAGTGAACAGAAAAAATATATAGAGCTCCAAATATATCTCCACTCCTTTGTGGGCCTGGGGATGGAGCCAAGGAGGAGGTGGGATCCAGATTCCCACCTCCACCTATAGGTGGAGAACCTATTGTGAAAGAAGGACTGCTCCCCTCTGAGATGAATCCAAACCTTTCAAGCCAGGAAGGAAAGGCTAAGCCAAACCCTGGAAGATAAATGGCAGGATTGTGTATCAGTTAGGGGAGCTTAAGCTGTGGAACAAAGATGCCAAACATTCAGTCACTTAACCAAGAAAAGGCTTCTGCCCCTCACATAAAAGTCCAGGGTAAAGCCTTAGGTTGGGGTGGCTCTTCGCCATGCTGTGGGGTCCATTGGTTAGTGTGAAGTCAAAGGAAGAAGCATTTTAAAATACATATATTGTATTATGGAAGATTTCAAACATCTACAAACGTGGAATGGTATTATGATACACTTTCAGAGAAATCTAGACTGTTCCCCTTCCGCCTCCTTTCACAAGTTACCATTGTTTCTCAATCACTGAGTCATGTCAGACCCTGAGCAACCCCATGGACCGCAGCGTTCTAAACTCCTCTGTCCTCCACTGTCTCCCAGAGCTTGCTCAGACTCATGTCCATCGAGTTGGTGATGCTTTCCAACCATCTCATCCCCTGCTGCCCCTTCTCCTCCTGCCCTCAATCTTTCCCAGCATCAGGCTCTTTTCCAGTGAGTTTGGCTCTTTGCATCAAGTGGCCAAAGTATTAGAGCTTCAGCTTCCGCATCAGTCCTTCCAGTGAATATTCAGGGTTGATTTCCTGATCTTGCAGTCCAAGGGAATCTCAAGAGTCTTCTCCATCACCACAATTCAAAAGCATCAATTCTTTGGCACTCAGCCTTCTTCATGTTCCAACTCTCACATCCATACTTGCCTTCTAGAAAAACCATAACTTTGACTATATGGACCTTTGTTGGCAAAGTGATGTCTCTGCTTTTTAATATGCTGTCTAAGTTTGTCATAGCTCTCTGTAGGTAATCATTCAAAGAAAACTGGTTACTATCCCAGTTAAAAATGCTCTGTGTGTGTTTACACATGTATACATGCTCTCTCCCTCCTTTCTTGAATAAATGGCTGAATACTAAACATACGTTTCTCCACCTTTCCTTTTTTTTTTTTCCTTTCAGGGAGAGGAAGGGAAGCCCTTATTCCTAACAGTTTGTCTGGTAGTAGCTTGTCAGAAGCATCCCGTATGAAACAGACAGAAGCGCTGAATGCTTCTGACTCCTCTACTCAAATCAGACTTTACATACCATTAACTCAGTCTGTTTGCATGTTTCTGATTTAGAATCTCCCCCATGTGTTTGCTTTTTAACTTTTTAATACTTTTTATTGAAGTGTAGTTGTTTTACACTGTTGTGTTATTTTCAGGTGTACAGCAAAGTGATTCCGTTTCACAAACATATATATGTGCATATATATATATATATATGATTTTTCAGATTCTTTTCCATTATAGGTTATCATAAGATATTGAATATAGTTCCCTGTACTGTACAGTAGGTCTTTGTTGCTTATCTATTTTATATATAGTACCGTGTATCTGTTAATCCCAAACTCCTAATTTATCCCTCCCTCCCCCCCCCATCCCATTTTCTGCTTTGGTACCATAAGTTTGTTTTCTGTTGATGAGTCTATTTCTATTTTGTAAATAAGTTCTTTCGTACCACTTTTCTAGATTCCACATCTAAGTGATATCATAAGATATCTGTAATTCTCTAACTTCATTCACTTACTGTGATAATCTCTAGTTGCACCTGTGTTGCTGTAAATGGCATTGTTTAATTCTTTTTCATGGCGGAGTAATATTCCATTGTATGTATATGTGTATATATATATGTACGTAATTACATATATCCAGTAGTTACATTCCATTGTATGTATGTGTGCATATATATACACACACACACACACACACACACACACACACACCCCACATCTTCTTTATCCGTTCATCTGTCAGTGGACATTTAGGTTGCTTCCATGTCTTGGCTGTTGTAAATAGTGCTTCTGTGAACACTGGGGTGCATGTATCTTTTCACATTAGAATTTTCATCTTTTCTGGGCATATGCCCAGGAGTTTTCTGAGGAACCTCCATACTGTTTTCCACCATGGCTTTACCGATTTCCATTCCCACCCACAGTGTGGGAGGGTGTTTTGTCCACACTGTCTCCAGCGTTTGTTATCTGTGGACTGTTTGATGGTGGCCTTTCTGAGCAGTGTGAGCTGTTACCCCATTGTCGTTTGGGTTTACATTTCTCTAATAACTAAGGATGCTGTGCATCTTTTCGTGTATTCTCCACCTTACTTGTTTTCACTTAACATTGTAGCTGGGAGATCACCCCAAAGCAGTATATCTAAATGGTCCTCACCATTTTATCTGCTGCGTGGAACTCCACTGCATGGATGGACCATAGTTTACTCAACCAGTCCCCAGCTGATGGGTATTTGGATTGTTTCCAGCCTTTTGCTGCCACAAACCACACTGCAACAAGTAGCTTTGTGCATATATCTTTTCTATTTTGCCATTGTGGATTTTGGACAGATTCCTAGAAGTGGGATTGCTGGGTCAAAGGGTAAATGCATATGTAATTTAACTAGATACTGCCAAATTCCCTCCTATAGGAGGTCTACTGTTTTGCATTCTTGCCAGCAATATATAAGCACACTCAGAAGAATTACTCTCCCAATCTTATGTTTTATAGATGAAAGAACAGAGTACAGGACCATTAAATAACATGCCCAGGTCATGGAGCCATTAAGTAGCAGCTGGAACTTGGCCCCAACCAAGAAATATTTCCCCAGTGGATGAGATGTATGGCAATAGGCTGGGACGACCTTATTCTCTACCCTTTGGGGAGAAGGTTTAGGGACATTAACCCCTCCATAACCAGCATCCTGGCCTCCTGTGACTGGCTCAGTCTCCAGTAGTTACATTCCAGTTCCGGAAAAGCTCTGTGTGTTTCCCACCTTTGGGGCCTCTCAGGATGGGGGTGTCATCCCACCAGGGTGACCCCTGTTAGAAGCAGCCTTTCCTTCCTGTCCCATGTGAGTCATCACTGAGCAGCCACCAGTCTGGAGCTCATGCTTCTTTCTCTCCTAATTAGAGCATCTATTTTCATGCTCAAATGTGATACATGCATGCAAAGGGGGAACAAATGTTCCCGACGATCAACTGCTTCTCTGGAGACAGAGTCATTTCAGGGAGCACTTACATTTTTTAAATTTTGTAATGAAATGACTCAGCGTCCCTCAGAATGCATGGAGAGAATCATGCCACCAAGGACAAGAATAAAGGGAGGTGCAGAAAGCTTCACACGCAGAGCCCAGTACATTCTTCACATCAGTAACCCTCACACCATCCTTCGTTGTGGATATTGTTACTTCCTTTTCACAGAGGAGTGAACTGAGGCTCAGGGAGGTTGAATGAGTTGCCAGAACTCTCAGAGCTGGCTGATGGCAGAGGTTGTTCATATCTAGCTACTCCAGCACTGTGTTTTTTCCCAGGGCTTTCACTTCCTCTTCAGTAGAAGATCCAGATTGTACACAGGAAAACTTCTGGGGCTGCTGCCTTCAGCAGTCACAGCCCCCTTCCTCTGGGTCCACTCACCCCCTGGTTCATCTACACTCTCTTCCAAGAAGATGGCGTCTAGCACCACATCTGTTATATCCACTGGGCTGTGTTGAGCTGCAAGAAACAGAGGTCATAGCCCAATCTGGTTTAGATCCTTGGGTGGATTTCTTGTCTCACAAAACTTTGATGCCGAGTAGGCTTCAGAGACTAAAAGACCTTTACCTTTTGGTCTCTCGTGCCTTCTGCTCTACCTTCTGCTGTGTCAATCCGTCATCCTGCAAACTGCCCCACCCCACCCAGCTGGCAAAATGGCTGCCAATGGCTTTCAGATTATTCATGTTCAGGGAGAGAGAGTGGAGGTTTCTTCCAGAATATTCTCGAGAGGGCCAGAAAGCCTTAACACTTGCCTTCTTTAGTTTCATTGACTCAAATAGGATCCAGTGCCCACTCCAGACCAGTCACATGGCCAGAGGACGGGGCCCACTGTTGCTTAGGCTCAAGCATTGTATTCCAGTCCCAGTGCATAGATGGAGTTATTCCCCCAGGCACAGGGAGATGTGGACAACAGAGTATAAATTAGGTAGTTATCATGAGAAAGGGTATGGGCATTGGACCAGCAATCCCTGTGTCCACTACTATTCTCAAACTCATACCTCTACCCTGACCTCTGAGTTCCAAACTACTAAACCTCATTAGCTATGCAGTATCTCCACTTGATCGTCTAATGTGCACCTAAGGGTAACATGACCAGAAAAGGTCATTTGATTCACTGCCGACCAGCTAGCTCTCCCTCAGTCTTCTCCATCTCAGTAAGTGCGTAAACCATTCACCCAGCTGCTGAAGCCCTAAATGCATCCATCTCTTATCACTCACTCCTTCACGCAGCAAGCCCTAGTCACATTGGTATTATTTTGGTTCCTAGAATTGTTCCCACCTCAAGACCTTTGCACGTGCTATTCCTTCTGCCTGATAGACTCACGACTTAAGCTTTCATGGCACGCCGGTGCTTATCATTCAGGCCTTTGTTCAGATATCACCTTTCCTGGTCACCCTATCCAAATTCAGTGCCCACCCTGTCCCTCACCTGTCACCGTCTGTCATGTCACTGCTTTGGTTTCTTCTAAGAACTTATTACTGTGTGAAACAAGCTTGTTCATTCATTTTGTTTGCTTGTTTATTTTCTGTCCTCTTTCTAGAAGGAAAGATTTATGCCATCAAAGACCTCGCCTGTCTCGTTCAACTCTGTTTCCCATGGATCTATGCAAATATCTATCTGTGTAATACCTGTGTGAATATCTACATCCACGCTGCTCCCTGGAGTTGTACAGCATTGCAGCCCCACCTGTATCCCAGAGCCTAGAATATGCCTGGCACATAGTAGATGGCTGATATATGCAGATAGATAGTTGAATGGTTGTGCAGGTAGATGAGTGGAGGGATGAGTGGAAAGATGGTTATATGGGTGTACAGGTGGATGAATGGATGGTTTGATGGATAGATGGGGTGGAGGGTATCCTTAGTTATAATCCTGCCTGTGAGTAGAGAAACTATGTTCAATAGGTTCTTATGGGGCCAGAGATGTTCTCTGGAATCCAGAACCCAATTTATTGCCTTCCCTCTACCATTTCATTCTTCAGTTAGGTTTTGAGTGGGGGGAGTGTGTTATCTTTGAAACCCTGAGTGATTTCAATTGTCTATTCCTATCAGTTTCAGTTCAGCCACTCAGTTGTGTCTGACTCTTTGCGACCCCATGGACTGCAGCACCAAGCTTCCCCTGTCCATCACCAACTCCCAGAGCTTGCTCAAACTCATGCTCATCAAGTCAGTGATGCCATCCAACCATCTCATTCTCTGTCATCCCCTTCTCCTCCTGCTTCAATCTTTCCCAGCATCTGGGTCTTTTCCAATGAGTCAGTTCTTTGCATCAGGTGGCCAAAATATTGGAGCTTCAACTTCAGCATCAGTCCTTCCAATGAATATTCAGGACTGATCTCCTTTAGGATGGACTGGTTGGACCTCCTTGCAGTCCAAGGGACTCTCAAGAGTCTTCTCCAAAACCACAGTTCAAAAGCATCGATTCTTCGGCACTCAGCCTTCTTTATGGTCCAACTCTCACATCCATACATGACCACTGGAAAAACCATAGCTTTGACTATATGGACCTTTGTTGGTAAAGTAATGTCTCTGCTTCTTAATATGGTGTCTAGGTTTGTCATAGCTTTTCTTCCAAGGAGCAAGCGTCTTTTAATTTCATGGCTGCAATCACCATCTGCAGTGATTTTGGAGCCCAAGAAAATAAAGTCTGTCACTGTTTCCATTGTTTCCCCATCTATTTGCCATGAAGTGATGGGACAAGGTGCCATGATCTTAGTTTTTTGAATGTTGAGTTTTAAGCCGGCTATTTCACTCTTCTCTTTCATTTTCATCAAGAGGCTCTTTAGTTCCTCTTCGCTTTCTGCCCATAAGGATGGTATCATCTGCATATCTGAGGTTATTGATACTTCTCCCAGCAATCTTTATTCCAGCTTGTGCTTTATCCAGCCTGGCATTTTGCATGATGCATATTTAATGCAGACACATAAGTTAAATAAGCAGGGTGACAGTATATAGCCTTGTTGTACTCCTTTCCCAATTTAGAACCAGTTCGTTGTTCCCTGTCTGGTTCTAACTGTTGGTTTTTGACCTGCATACAGATTTCTCAGGAGTCAGGTAAGGCAGTCTGGTATTCCCGTCTCTTTCAGAATTTTCCACAGTTTGTTGTGATCCATATCATCAAGGGCTTTGGTGTAGTCAATAAAGCAGAAGTAGATGTTTTTTCTGGAACTCTCTTGCTTTTTTGATGATCCAGTGGATGTTGGCAATTTGATCTCTGGTTCTTCTGCCTTTTCTAAATCCAGCTTCAACATCTGGAATTTCATAGTTCACAAACTGTTGAAGCCTGGCTTGGAGAATTTTGAGCATTACTTTGCTAGTGTGTGAGATGAGTAGCAATTGTGTGGTAGTTTGAACATTCTTTGGCATTGCCTTTCTTTGGGATTGGAATGAAAACTGACCTTTTCCAGTCCTGTGGCCACTGCTGAGTTTTCCAAATTTGTCCATTCATATAACCCCATGTGATTCCCAATCCAGTCATGCATTTTGACCCAGACATCTCACTGCCACCCAGACAGGCCACTTGTTGCTCATTACTCTGCCTTAAAAAGTGTCAAAGGAATAGCATCCTAGAACTAAAATAATAGCTAATATCATAATAACTAACATCTGTATAGCACTTTATAGGCCACAAGATATTTGCATAGATTATCTCAATTATTCTTCACAATAAATCTGGTGCTATTGTCATTATTATTATGTCGTTGAGGCTCAGAGGGAACCTTATAGATGATCTAGTCCAGAGATAGCAAACTCTTGACACACAAGCCATCACCCTCTAATCTGCACCTGTGGCAGACATTACTAATTGATCCACTGTTTTCTATTTAGCCCAGTCTGAACCCTGCAATCCTTCTCAATATTGCAGCCCAAGCAGCCACCTCCAATCAATCAGACTGATACACATGACAGGAAGTGTTTTCTCTGTGGGCTAGTCCATCTCCCTCATTTTGCATGTGTGAAACTCAGGACTGGAGATGCTGCTCAAAGCCAGTGTTAGAACCCGGGACTCTTGGCCCACGTGCACATAGTCAGAGGTCTTCCCAATGACTCCTGCACATGATTCAAGATGATTACGATTCTGATTTAACCGAGCATTGGGGGGTTTTAAAGGTCCTCGGGAGGCTCTAATTTGCACCCAAGTTTGAAAATTACTCAAGTTTTCTCCATCTGTAACAGTGCTGGTCATATTTTCCTGATGTTAAGAAGTGCCTGTGGCCACTTGTTACATGTATACTGTGTATTTGCAAATACACAGATCTCCCTGCAGGAGAATCTGATTCAGATCTGGCACGGGGCCCAGGAATCTGTATTTTTACAAGCATCCCAGGTGATTCTGATCAGCCAGGAAGCTGGGCCATGCAGCTCTGGGCATGCACACCCATGACTGTCTTTGGGAACCCTGAGAATGAGGCCAGTCAGCTCCTGAGTGGCAGGAGCTGAGGAGTGGCCTGGGCTTTGGCTCTAAACAGTTGCAGAGATTTCTGTCCATCTGCAGTCTAGATTATTATGTAATCTATCTGAAGAATTTATAGGAATAATATCACCCTCATGCCTGGCTTCTGTAGGCAAAAGAACAGCAAGGAGAGAGAGAAAGTAGAACACAGAAGTAAGAATGAAATGAAAATTATTTGTCTGTTTTAGACAAGCAATTTTCTCTAATGTTCTGTTCTCTTATGTGGTTGTCCTTCTGAGAGCTCAAGGGCTTTTTAAGGTGGGGCAAATCCGGGGGTTGTTCTTGAGAGAGACAATTAGCCTTGGGTGGCTTGAGAATGTGGGCAGGCCTTGCTGGGATCAGAGCCAACATGTGGGCCAGGAAACCCCATCACCCACCACCCGTCCCCGAGGGATGGGACAGCACAAAAGTGCTGAGACAGACACTGTGTGTCAGACACTGAGCTGGGTTCCTTTTACCTCCAGGAAAATCCTACAAAGTACTATTAATAGCTCCAATTTACAGATGAGTAAACTGAGGTTCAGGCTTCCCTGGTGGCTCAGTGATGAAGAATCCACGTGCCAATGCAGGAGACATGGGTTTGATCTCTGGGTCAGGAAGATCTCCTGGAGAAGGAAATTGCAATCCACTCCAGTCTTCTTGTCTGGGAAATGCCATGGACAGAGGAGCCTGGCAGGCTACAGTCTCTGGGGTCACAAAGAGTCAGATATGACTTAGCTACTAAACAACACCAGCAACAATAAAACTGAGGTTCAGTAAATGACCATGTTTGGGGCTTGACCTAGAAACTTTTCACTCTAGAAGGGAAAAACAGCATTTAATCCAATTCCCAGTATTACCAGGAAGAGCCAGGCACACTGGAATATAAGGGTGAGAATATGCTTGGATATGCTTGGTTCTTTAATACTGGAAACTATAGAGTCTTTTTTTTTTTCAACCATACATATTAATGGAAAGGCATAGTCTGGAGAATTACAAGTAGCAGAATCTCTACCTAAATGTATTTGTCCTTGTAAAGTGGGTGATAAATCCAGAGCATAAAAGAAATGGGTCTGGAATTAAGAACAGCACAAAAATGCGCCAAAAGCTTTGAATATGTACATACCCTCTGGCCCAGCAATTTCACCTCTAGGAACTTACGCTCCCCAAATAGCTGAGTAAGTGGGCCAAGAAGTATTTGCAAGGCAACATTGTTTACATTTTTGAAAAACTAGAAATAACATAATTGTCCAACACCAGACTTAATAACAATATAGCACACAGAAGCAAACACCATATATCCATGGAAAATAGTGATGCAGATCTGTTGAGACAGAAAGCAGTTCATCCTACGTTTGCTGCATGACAAAAAGCCTGTGCTGAGTAGCACGGTGATTGTGGTTGTGTTAAAATAAGTAATATTCCAGTAATGATAAGTGATCTGATATCTATATCAGTTGCTGATGTTTAGTTGCTAAGTTGTGTTCTTCTCTGCAACCCCATGGACTGCAGCATGCCAGGCTCCCCTGTTCTTCACTATCTTCTGGAATTGGTTTAGACTCATGTCCATTGAGTCAGTGATGCCATCCAACCATCTCATCCTCTGCTGCCCCCTTCTCCTTTTGCCTTCAATCTTTCCCAGCATCAGGGTCTTTTCTAAAGAGTTGTCTCTTCGCATCAGGTAGCCAAAGTATTGGAGCTTCAGCTTCATCATCAGTCCTTCCAGTGAACATTCAGGGTTGATTTCCTTTAGGATCGACTGGTTTGAACTCCTTGCAGTCCAAAGGACTCTCAAGAGTCTTCTCCAGCACTACAGTTCAAACGTATCAATTCCTCGGTGCTCAGCCTTCTTTATGGTCCAACTTTCACACCTGTACATGACTCCTGGAAAACCCATAGCTTTGACTATATGGACCTTTGTCGGCAAAGTGATGTCTCTGCTTTTTAATACACTGTCTAGGTTTGTTATAGCTTTTCTTCCAAGGAGCCAGCCCCACCTCTGGTAAGCACAAATCCAATCTCTTTTTCTATGAGTTTGGGGTAGTTTGGTTGGTTTTTTAGATTCCAAATATAAATGGGATCATAAAGTATTTGTCTTCCTCTGTCTGACTTATTTCACTTTAATGCCCTCTGACCTTGTTGCATCCTCCTTTTCCAATCTCCTAGCCAGCATGTTTGAACCGTGGTGCTGGAGAAGACTCTTGAGAGTCCCTTGGACTGCAAGGAGATCCAACCAGTCAGTCCTAAAGAAATCAGTCCTGAATATTCACTGGAAGGACTGATGATGAAGCTACAGTACTTTGGCCACCTGATGCCAAGAACTGACTCACTGGAAAAGACTCTGATGCTGGGAAAGATTGAAGGCAGGAGGAGAAGGGGACGACAGAGGGTGATATGGTTGGATGGCATCACTGACTCGATGGACATGAGTCTGAGCATGCTCTGGGAGCTGGTGATGGACAGGGGAAGCCTGGCGTGCTGCAGTCTGTGGGGTCGCAAAAAGTCAGACACGACTAAGCAACTGAACTGAATTGAACTGAATGCCCTCAAAGTCCATCCGTGTTGTCACAATTTGCAGGGTTTCCTTTTTAAGGCTGAGTAATATTCCATTGAGTATATATACAAACAACTTCTTTATCTATTTGTCCATCAATGGACACTTAGGTTTCTTGCCTCTTTTGCTCCTTCTTTCCTTCCTTCCTTCTTTCTTACTATTTTTTTTCCTAATTTTTTCTCTTCAGAGAACACATGTCACTTGCCCACCTAGGTGGAAGTTAAGTCCACATTTTTTTTTCCTTTTCTTTTCTTTTAAAACCTAGGTATGTTCTCACCTTTTATTTATTTATTTTTAAACATTTCTTTCTTTTTGTCCTGGGTCTTTGTTGCTGCATGCTGGCTTTCTCTAGTTGTGGCAAGCAGGGGCTACTGTCTAGTTGCGGTGCATGGGTTTCTCATTGCAGCGATCTCTTGCTGTAGAGCACAGGTTCTAGGGTGCATGGGCTTCAGTAGTTTCAGCATGCGGGCTCAGTAGTTGCAACTCCCAGGCTCTAGAGCACAGGCTTAATTGTTATGGTGTACGGGCTTAGTTGGGCTTTGCAGGTGGTACTAGTGGCAAAGAGCCTGCCTGCCAATGCAGGAGACTTAAGAGAGAGATTCAGGTTCGATCCCTGGGTCAGGAAGATCCCCTGGAGAGGAGGGTGCAGCAACCTACTCCAATATTCTTGCCAGGAGAGTCCTATGGAAGGAGGAGCCTGGTGGGCTATGGTCCATAAGGTCACAAAGAGTCAGACAAAACTGAAGTGACTTAGCACACATGTGTGGGCTTACTCTGCAGCATGTGGGATCCTCTTGTACCAGGGATCGTACCCATATCTCCTGCATCAGCAGGCAGATTCTTTACCACGGAGCCACCAGGGAAGCTCTTGGTTTACTTTCAAAGGAGGATACCCCCAAGATCCAGCAAAACTGCCCCTGGTCTGTGGTTTCTCAAGAAACTGGGCCACAGGGAGGGGGCTTATTAATGCCACCAGTGAGGGGTAAGTAGGGGAGAGATCTGGGGGTGGGCAGGGGTAGAGGACATCAATATCAGGTGATCTGGCCAGATTATGAGCAGGGAGGTGTGGAGACCTCATAAAACAGTCATGAGCCCACCTCACAGACACCCCAGCTGACAAGCCACGTGAGCAGGTTACATCATGCCTTTCAAGCTGGTTCATGGCATGTGAAGCTCAACACCTGCCACACCATCTGTCCCCACCACATGTCTACATGGGTCAACTGAATTATGTGGGCGGTAGGGGGAGATGGGGGCGAGGCTGGGCAACCTCTTTGGAAGAATCACATAAGCCTTGAACCACGCACACAGCTGGAGTCATTCATACTGAGAATGGTGGGCCACCCTGGAGATGATGGGCTGAGTGGAATGGGGGTCCCTGAAAAGAATTCATGAAGAAGCGAAGAGCCTCTCGCACAGGTAGGCCCACTTAGAAACCGGCCTCTCATGAAGAAGAATGAAAGAACGTAATAATGCTGTTTGCAGCACAGGGATGGACCGAGAGACTATCCTACCAAGTGAAGTAAGTCAGACAGAGGAGGAGTATCACATGGCATCCCTTATATGTGGAATCTAAAAGGAAATGATACAAATGAGCTTACAGAGCAGAAACAGACTCACAGACTTGGAGGATGAACTCGTGGTTGCTGGGGAAGGAATAGGGGAAAGGGATAGCTGGGGAGTTTGAGATAGACATGTACACACGGCTGTATTTAAAATGGATAACCAACAAGGACCTACTGTATAACACAAGGGACTCTCCTCAATGTTATGTGGCAGCCTGGACGGGAGGGGAGTTCGGGGGAGAATATATATGTATGGCTGAGTCCCTTCACTGTTCACCTGAAGCTATCACAACATTGTTAATCAGCTATTCCTCAATACAAAATAAAAAGTTTAAATAAAAAAAAAAAAAAAAAAAAGAGGAGTTGCCGAGATCAAGCAAACATTACATTTTCAACAACTGTAGTTATAAAGAGAGAAAATAATAAAATGATAGCTAGAAGGAAAGAAAGAGAAGAAAGAAACCAGCCTCCGTGGTCTTGGTGAGGATGGTTCCATGTGTGATGTGGCAGCTGCCCAGCCTGTGAGGGGTCTGTGCTCAGGGCAGGGAGCATGTATGCCACCCAACACCCAGGAGAGGAGCAAATGCCTGCTGTTCCTTGGAGACTGTCAACATTTCCTGCTGGGTGACAAGCAGGGACCTCCAGATCTGGGGTGTCTTGGGGAAGCCCACGTGAAGACTGTAGCCAGCAGAGGTAGCTGTCTTGGAGTCAGCAAGGAAGCGGCCGTGGGCACTAGAAGGGGCAGAGGACAGCCAGGATGGCCTGCGATGAATGTGAGCGGCCATCTGTCCCTGGTAGTTAGCTGGTTACAGCAGTATTCCTTTCCTGTTGCTACCGTAGCAAAGTACCACAACCTTAGTTTTAATAGCTTCAACCAGATTTATTCTCTTACAATGCTGGAGATCAGATGTCCTAAGGCACTGGCAGGGTCACATTCCTTCCAGGAGAGAATCCATTTGCTTGCCTTTCTGACTTACAGAGGTTGCCCACCTGGGTCATGGCCTCTTCCTCAGATCACTCTGACCTCTGCCTTCTGTCCTCTGCTCTGTCATTGCGTCATCTTCTGGCACTCAGGCTCTCCCACTTCCCTATTATAAGGACCCTCGTGATTGTATAGGGCTCACCCAGATAATCCAAAATAATCTCATTTTAGGATCCTTAGTTTATCACATTTATGAATTCTCTTTTGCCGTTTAAGGTAACACATTTCCAGGTTCTTTGGATTAGGACGTGGACTTCGTTTAGGGGTCATGATGAAACCTGGCACATAACCGGAGAAGGCAGGCTGGACATCTTGGGGGGCTGTCAAAAAGATGTGAGGGATTCACACGGCTGGGGTAGAGTCTGGGGCTTGGAGTTAAGCATTCATATTAAATAGTCATTCAGACTCACAGGGTCGTGAAGCTCACTTAGGGGTCAATACAACTGGGGAAACTGAGGTCCAGGGGCGTCTAAGGACCTGTTGAAAGTTGTTGGACTGGGTTTCCTGCTTTTCTGCATACTGTCTGTTTCAGTCAACTGACATTAGAGAAAGGGATACTTTTTTTTTTTTCCCAGCTTTTTATTTTGTCCTGGAGTGCAGCCAATTAACAGTGTTGTGATAGTTGCAGGTGAACAGCGAAGGCACTCAGACATACATACATATGCTTCTATTCTCCAGAAGGGGTACTGCTGTTTGTGGTCACTCTTGTTTAAGGCAGAGAACAAAATCTACCAGATCTTTTATGGGGTGGGGCAGTGGTCCTTTGGAAAGGCCTGGAGCCCCTGAGTGTGAGCAGCCTGCAGAGACTTGCAGGGCCTCTGTGCTCTCTGACAGGTTCCCCCACCTCCAGGGTTTCCCATCGAGGGCAGGTGGAGAGGGCCAGGTGTGCCCAGAACCACTGCAAGGAGCGATGGCAAAGGGCCAGTGCCCCTGAGGCCGCCTGGCCACTGTGGGCACTGCCGGCCCTTTCCACAAGGAGGGAGCTTTGCCTCCTGCGCCAGATTTAGCTTGCAGGGTGGCTTCTGGGGAGTGAGGGGGAAGCACTTGGAACCCAGTCAAAAAGAAGGCATTTCTTTCTCTCTTTGACCCTCTAGGGAACCCACAGGTGTGTGTGCCTGGGTGTTGAGGGGAAGAGGGAGGCTAGTCTACAAGCTTTAGTTATTTTTTCTTTGTGTGTGTGTAATTTTTATTTATTTGGTTGTGCCAGGCCTTAGCTGCAGCATATGAGCTGCTCTAGTTCCCTGACCCCAGGCCCCCTGCATTGGGTGCATGGAGTCTTAGCCCCTGAACTGTTTGTATTCTTGAGTTGGCCAGTTTCTCAGTGAATTCGTCAGAATCACTGATATCAGAACACCAGGGTTTCAGTCCCACCCCTCTCTCCAGGTATATGACTCTAGATATGTCATGTGACTTCTCTGGGCCTCAGTTTACCTGTCTGTGACATCAAGGATCAGACTGGGTGATCCCCAGGGTACCTTAAAATTCATCCAGCATTTGTTTGAATGCTGCTAAACAGCTCCCCCTTCCGTCTCCCCACTTCCCGGTACTCCTGGGCTCTCAAGCCCAGCTGGTCACTAGGATCAAATCCCCAGACCACACTCACTTTTGATCTCCACTGCACCCAAATGGCTGGCCTGCGGCCTGGCCCCTCAGCAAACCAGGCTCTGTGAACAAGTCGGGCATGAGTCCAAGGATGAGGCCCCAGGCAAAGGGGCCCGAGTCACACTGCTCGCGCCCAGGGAGGGGAAGCCCCTGGTTCTGGCTCCCTTCTGCAAGGGAGCTGCAGAATCCCAGGAAACCGGTTGTTAAGGAGCCGGCAGCCGGGTACCAAGTTAGATAATGAGTGCTTGGGTTTTTCCACCGCTGTTTACCTTGGGTTAAGTATACGAAAATGATGTCATCTCTGCACCCGTCCAGCTGGCCCTGTCGCCGGGGTCTCGGGCTCATCAGGGGCTCCTCCCCTCCCCATTCCAGTCACCCCCACCCTCATCAGTATGGGAGGGGATGTGGAGGAGGTGCAGTGAAGCCAGTCAACCTCACATCATCGCTCTCCCTCCCAGCCCCCCGTCTCCCCCTCCCAAGTTCATCCATTCTCATCTCTCACCAGGAAGACCGTGCTGGGGTCTCACTGGCCTACCTTCTGCCAGCCTGTTTCCTTCGACCCCTTCAACCCCCAAGGCCAGAGGAGCTTCCTAAATGGCCTCCTGCCTGGACCCTTGTCTGGCTTCAGTCGTGTGCTCAGAGGAAAGTGTAGCCTGACCCCAGGCCCCAGAAAGCTGCTCTTCCATCCAGCCTCCCCCTACTTCCCCACCTCGCGCTGGACTTGAGCCTCAGGCCTTCAACCAGCCAGAGTTTATTCCATATTTTGGAAGCTTTGCCTCCTTTCCTTCCCTGACACCTTCACCCCTGGAGGCCCCTCTTCCCTTCACCCTAGTTCCTCCTCAGGCTCAGAGCACCCCACAGAACCAACCTTCTCTGCCCTTGGATGTGCCTTCATGGCATCCTGCTTGAAAGAAAAAGGTCAGTGACTTTTTTCAGAGACTGGCAGAGGTTGCCAAGTTTGCAAGATGCAGAAAAGGCCCTGAGATTTGCTGATCACCTTGGGAGCAGATGTGTGTGAGGTGAAAGGAAAGGTGAGAACTTTGTTTGGGGAGGTAGATGAGACATTTTAGGCCGAGGTAGGAATCCACCTCCTGTTGACCATGATACCCTCTACCCAGCCCCTCCCTTAGCCCTCCCTCCCATCCTGCCTAGCTTTGAGATGAGGGCCTGAGCCCTTCGACAAAGACCGCACAGCTGCTTCAGGCATCCTCAGGACGCAGTGTGCACGGGGTCGCTGAGGACAGCAGTCAGAGCAGCCGCAGGGAGTGGCCAGATCCAGAGCTCAGGCAGGAACCGAACGTGGAGGCCCCGGGGGCACAAGGAAGGCACGAGGGCAGCTCTGCAGCATCCACTGCAGCCCTTGGCTGGTTTCCTCTGAAGTGGCCCCAGTAAGCTCCAGTTGGAAGGGTCTCCTGCTCCGGAAATTGACTCCCATCAAAAGGATATGATCAGAGATGCGAAGTGAAAGTGTTAGTCACTCTGATTCCTTGTGACCTCATAGACTGTAGCCCGCCAGGCTCCTCTGTCCATGGGATTCTCTAGACAAGAATACTGGAGTGGGGTGCCATGTCCTTCTCTAGGGAAGCCCAAGCTCAACTGAGGACAAAGTAAATAAACCTCGTGGATGGTGCGTCATAAATAGATGACAACACAGAACAGCCAGCATCAGCTCCTTCACTCCTCACGGCACCCTCAGACAGGGCTCCATAGTCCCCCTTGTGCGCATTTTGTACATTTAATACACACTTGCACACATGCTCAGAGCCAGGCAGGTACCTTAACCATCCTGAACCTCAGTTTTTACTTCTGTTAAATGGGTTTATTGATACCTATGTTACAAGGCTTTGTGAGATTGAACGTAACAGTGTATGTGACAGGGTTCAGCTCATAGCAGGTATCAAATCATAGCTTCCTAAGAACAAGGAGCCATCCTGGCCACGTGGGCAGGTGGTAGCTAGGGGCATGGGGGTCTTTGACCGATGAAGTGAGTTGGGACTCCAACATGGGAAGAATAGGATGAGTTTCCAGGGTCCAAACTTCAGAAAGCCTGGCCTCTGGGTACTCCCTTCACCTGACCTCTGCCCACCCTTCCAGGCTCACGACAGGCCAAGCCACCCTGTGTCTACCACCTCCTATAGCTTGGTTCATAGATCATAGGGGCCCTGGGCTCATCTCCTGGCCCATCCCCGCCTTGACCATTCCAGAGTGGAAGAGCTAGTCCAGTTGACTCCCAGTCTGGAAACCACCCCCCACCCACTCCCGCCCGAGGCGGGCAGAGGTGGCCAGTGAGGCCTGGCTTCATGCAGGTTCCAGCACAGCTGCCCCTGACTTGCCAGCCATGGCCACTTCCTCCCACCAGGCTGGGCCAGCAGTTGTGCGGCCTATAAATAGGAGAGTGAGATTCCTCGTGGCCCAGTGAATGGGCCGACATCCTGCCTCCGCCTGACTGAGCCCTGAGTCACAGGCCCCCACTGGAGGCCCGCCCAGGGCGGCCCGGGCCCACCCCACTGCCTCGACCTCAGAGGAAGCACTGGGCGGCAGAGAGTCCCTGGGGAGGCCGAGAGAGGCTTAGAGAAACGCGGCTGGCATTTCCTCCCTGTGAGGCCGGCACGCTGGCTGGCTCAGGGGGGTTAGTGTGCTGAGGGTGTGGGTGTGCACGACATGTGTGCCAGGGAGGGGTGCCGGGAGGCTTCCATGTCCCCTTCCATGAGGGTCACGGGAAGGGGGTTTCCCAGAGAGCCTCGTCTGTGCTCACTGCCCCCTTGTTCTGGCTTTGCTCATCTCAGAGCCAAAACCAAATCCACACAGAGATAGACACCCACCCACACGAGCACCAGAAATTGCTGGGAAGGCTGGAAAACAGGCCTGGGTAGGGGTAAGAAACAAAACAGCCCCAGAAGGCCAAGTGGCCAGACTGGGAGCAGGAATGAAGGGCAGGAGGTGGCAGGGGGCTCTGTGTCACTCTGCCCAAGAGTCAGAAAGAGGTTCTGATCAGCTGCCCAGGTCCGTCCTGTGGCCAGGGCAGGAATGTGGTTCTGCTTCCTTGTCTATTTCTCTCTCCTCCCCTAGAGCCACTAGATTGCACGCTCTGTGAGGACAAGGGCCGGGTCAGTGCTTGCTTACTGCTGTGTGCCCGCCGTATACTTGTTAGATGAGCACTGTTCACCTGCTCACATTCATCACAAACTCCCTTGCATTCACACACTCACCTGCACACTTTGACTCTTGCTCCCTGCTCAGGCCTCTTCGATGATTTGAGAATGTGAGCAGCCCCTCCTCTACTGTCACCTCCAAATCTCTCTCCCCCCAGGGTGCCATGGGGGCGAGAAATTCCAGGCAATTGTACCCTCTGCAGTTTTGACCCATGAGTTCTTCCTAGGAAGAGTGACAATCTCCTGATTCATACAAAGGCATCCAGTGATTTCTTTGTCCAGAGGGATCAGGGTGGAAAAACCTGCTCCCACCCCCATCTGAAAATCCTTGCTGGCTCCCTGTTGCCCCCAAGATGATGCCCCATCTCCATTGCATGGTTTCCCAGAGGTCATAGGGAACCCCTGTCCTCCAAACACTCTATGCTTGCATCCCTCTGTGCTGTGCCTGGTCTGATCCTGTCACCCAGAATGTTCTCAGCTCCCCCCATACCGTCTGCTATCACTTGCTCAGTTTGTAAACTCCTAGTTGTATTTCAGGACCCACCCAAATATCATTTCTCTGTGAGACCACAAGCCACATTAACAGTTTCTGCCCCTCCCTTCCTCAGTTTGTCCTGAATTCTCCAGAAACACAGAACTATGGGCTTGGTGATGTCTTAGAGACATATAGCAGTTTGCAACCCAGGAGTGGCTGGAAATGTGTGGGGTGTTCTCTGGTTTCCACGGTAACGGGGACTGCTGTGGGCATTTAATGGCCCGGGCCTGGGAATGCAAACTAGGGAGAACTGTCTATCCTGAAGGTCAATAGCAGCCCACCGAGAAATACAGAGCAGTCTCCTTTTTGATGGGGAACCCAAGGCCCAGGGAGGGAAAGTATCTTATTAAAGTCATGCAGCAAATTAGGCAGTAAAGTGATTGGCACCAACTTCCTGGGGGGAGCATTCCTGGGCAGTGGGCTTGAGAATGGGCCTCTGACCCTCCAGGTCCTTGGGTCCTGGCCTGGCCACACTACCACCACCAGGGATGTTGTAGGAAGTATGTGTGGGAATAACCCTCAGCTCCCACCAGCTCCTGGCTTCCCAGGTGGCTCAGTGGTGAAGAATCCACTTGCCAAGGCAGGAGACAAAAGAGAGGTGGGTTGGATCCCTGGGTTGGGAAGATCCCCTGGAGCAGGAAATGGCAACCCACTCCAGTATTCTTGCCTGGGAAATCCCACAGACAGAGGAGCCTGGCGGGTCGCAGAGAGTCAGACACTGAGCGACTGGGCAGGCACACATGCCCTCTCCTGCCTGTGCTCGAGGCCAGATGGCCTGATGTGGCCCAGGATGTGCCTGGAATATGAAACTGGTGTCCCCTGGGGAGGACAGAGGTGGGTTGTGGGCAGGGACCAGGGTTCTGCAATTATAGTGTCCCAACTCCATGAGTTCATCTCAACACCAAGAAAGCCACCCTTTAAGTCTGAACCTGGGCACAAGTGATTGCAACATTCCAGGGCTCAGCCTGGCCATGGGAGGTGGGACCTGGTGTCCCCTTAGTCAGCCCACAGCCCTGCTCCGAGAAGCCATGCCCGTCTTTCCCCTGGCCTCCCACCCTCAGCCCTGGCCACCACTGGCCTCTCGCATAGGCGGGAGGAACTTTTAAAACCTGAAAATTATACACAAAACCGGAGACAATAAAAATATAACAACCCCCCATATCTCTATCACTCAGCTGTGACAATCGTCAACCAGTGGCTCATCTTGCCTCATCCAGACCCACCTCTCCATCCACATCTCTCTTCCTGTACAACTTTGAAGCAGATCCCAGGTATGACATCCATTCATTCATAAATATGTCAGTGTGTGTCTCTGAAAGGACCCTTCCTTACAAATAAACCATAATCCCAGCACCAGGATCACGCCCCCCAAATTAACAGTTCCTGATATTGTTAGGGGTTCCCTGGTGGCTCAGATGGTAAAGAATCTGCCTGCAATGCAGGAGAACCAGGTTCAATCTCTGTGTCAGGAAGATTCCCTGGAGAAAGGGAATGGCAACCCACTCCAGTATTCTTGCCTGGAGAATTCCATGGACGGAATTGCCATGGCAGGCTACAGTCCATGGGGTCACAAACAGTTGAACATGACTGAGCGACTAGCACTTCCTAATATTGTCAAAGAGCCAAAGTTCACATTTCCAGTTGTGACATAATTATCTTGTTACAGTTTATTTACATTTCAATCCAAATAAGGTATAATTAGTCAGTATGTCTTTTGAGTTTCTTTGGGCCTAGTGTTTTGTTTCATTTGTTGGAAGAAACTAGTTGTTTATCATGTTGCATTTCTCTCCATCTGGACTTTGCCGATTGCTGCCCTGTGGTGTAGTTGGACATGTTCTTCTTTCCTTTGTCCTACTGGTTATTAGAAGCAGATCTGATTCGTTTGTTTTGTTTTTTGGCAAAACTGTGTTGAAATTGGCAAGGTGGTGTTGAGATCTTTTAGCATGCTAGCTACCATTCGGTTTGTTAGGGGCTGCCAAATGGTATCGTATTTCATTCCTTCTGCTTTCATCAGCTGAAGTCTGTCTATAGAAGAAATTCTTTTCTCTTAATTAGTTACATAGCGATTGCTTGAAAGGGACTTTTAAAGTTTATCCACTCCCTCAGACTCTGGGCTAAGTGTTCAGAGAGGGCAAGTCCTTGCTGAAAGGACACACAGCAACCTGGGAGCAGGTCTAGAACTCCTACCCAGGTCTGTTGCGTCACGTGCTGCACTGGTCTGGAGGCAGGGTGGTAGAGCAGAGAGAGTTTGGGTCTGAGAACTGGTGCCCTGGTCTTGAACCTAGGACCTGCCGTTTATAAGCTGTGGGACCTTGGGCAGACCATTCAGCCCTGATGCCCTCATGAAGACAGTCCTGCCTCCTTCATGCAGCCCACGGTTCACCAACCTTTCAGCCACTGTTTAAGAGGGAACTTGAAACAGGGCAGCCCGACATCGCCACGTGGAGCACACTCACAAGCCATCACTCAGGTCCACAGCGTATCACTTTAATTTTTCCTGGCTACTTCAGGGCCCTGCCTAAGGTCCCTGCTTTCCTTCCAAGGGAAGGTGCTCAACAAGGGAGTTGCTCAGACCACTTGAGCCTCTAGCATCAAGGTTGTGAGCTTAGGACTGGCCACATAACTGTGGGACCTTGTGTTCAAAAGTACGTAGAATTTCAAGATAGCAACAGCAAAGCATCAAACCAAGCATAGGGGTCCCTTCTGAACCCAGGCCCTGGGTCATAGGCCCAAGAAACGGGCCCAGGGGGAGCTCTGTCCCGGAGGCCTAGGGATACATCTCATCCAGTTCAACAAAACGTGACCAAACACAAGCCTCAGTCCAACTAGCTTCAGTTAAAAGGAGGTGTTTACAATAAATGATATTTAACAATTGTAGTCACATAAATGCTATTTCAAGGCTTTTAGTCTTTTGAGTCGACCTGTGGAGAAAGCAGTAAAGACTTGATTGTCGAGCAGAAGAGGATGTGAATGTCAATAACAGGAACAAGGTAAAAAACTTTACCAAAGTGGGGTATGAACGGCAGAGGAGATGATGGGGCATTGTTGCCCAAGGTCCCACTGCTTATAAATGGCAGCTCCTAGATTCAAGTCCAGATCACCAGTTCTCAGACCCAAACCCTCTCTGCTCTATAGAACATCCTTTGTACATCCTGCTTCCAGACCAGCACCAGTCATGACGCAACAGACCTGGGTAAGAGCTTTACACCTGCTCCCAGTTTGCTGTGAGTCCTTTCAGTAGACTCGGCCCCTCCACCTTCTTTGAAGATAGCTAAACAGGTTAGTCCCAATTTAGCTTAAAACCAAAATACACTCTTTACTTTCATTATCTGGCCTGTAGAAGAAAATTATCCAAATGCCTAAAATAACCTAATTGTACCAAAATTGTCGACATACATCCCCCTTAGAATAGAAGCTCCCTATTCTATTAGAATAGAAGGCAAGCAAAGCGTGTTCACTTTGCATCTCTCCCTGGTTCCCATGGCACACGAGACCCTGACCAGGGATCAAACCCATGCCCGCTACAATGGGATCGTGGAGTCCTAACCCCCGGGTCACCAGGGAATTCCCTCTGTCATTTTATGTAGGTCAAATAAAAAGATGAAGCTTTTCTTCCTTGTGACTCTTATGATCTACTTTTTAAAATAAACTGAAGTACAGGTGATTTACAATATTGTTAAGGATCTCCTCTCGTGTGCTCAGTCGTGTCCAGCTCTTTGCAACCACGTGGACTGTAGCTGACCAGGCTCCTCTGTCCATGGGATTTCTTAGGCAAGAATACTGGAGTGGCACCCTCTGTGATGGCCCACACTCCGTGTGTGCAGTGTTTCTGAGTAAATCCACTTCTTACCTATCAAAACAAACAAAAATACTGGGGTGGATGGCTATTTCCTACTCCACAGAGCTTTTCTGACCCAGGGATTGAATCCAAGTCTCTTGCGTCTCCTGCATTGACAGGTGGATTCTTTACCACTGCGCCACCTGGGAAGCCCATCTCCTAACAACTTTCAAATATACCATACAGTGGTGTTAGCTATAGCCATCATGTTATATAGTACATCCTTGGATATTTGTCTTATAACTGAGTTTGTACTTTTAACTGACTGCCTCGTTTCGCCCTCCCCACAGCACCCAACCCTTGCACAGAAGACAGTTCTTTTTTTTCTATGCATTTGGCCTTTTGTTTGTTTTAGGCTGCGCACACACATATATATGTGATATCATATTGTTTGACCAATTTTACTTGGCATATTGCCCTCAAGGTCTACTCATGTTGTCACAAATGGCAGTATTTCCTTCTTCTTATGACTAATATTCCATTGCATGCATATATGTAATTGTGTGTGGGCATGCCAGTGTCTTTATCCATTCATCTGTCAATGAACTTGTTTGTTGGCATGTCTTGGCTGTTGTAAATAATGCTGCTATGAACATGGGGGTAGATATCTCTTCGACATAGTGTTTTCATTTGCTTTAGATATATTTCCAGAAGTGGAATTGCTGGGTCATATGGAAGTTCTACATATGGTAGTTCTATCTTTTAACTTTTTGAGGAATCTCCATGCTGTTTTCCATAGTGTTTACACCAATTTACTTCCCACTGACAGGGCACAAGGGTTCCCCCTTCTCCACTTGTCCGTCTTTTGAGGCTTGTCATGGTAACAGGTGGGAGGTGATATCTCACTGTGGTTTTGATTTTCATTTCCCTCATGATTAGTAATGTTGAGCATCTGTTCATGTACCTGTTGGCCACTTCTTTTAAAAGTGTTTATTAAGGTCCTGTGTTAATTATAGCATCATCATCATGATTACTACTTTGCTATGGACTTGTAGTTTTTGATATATTTTGAGTATTAACCCCTTTCAGTATATGGTTTGCAAATACTTTTTCCCATTTCATAGTCCCACTTGGTTTTATTCTGATGCTTGTATTTCAGGTGTCATATCTAAAAAAATCACTGCCAAGAACCATGTCAAGGAGCTTTGTCCCTGTTTTCTTCTAAGAGTTTTATGGTTTCCAGTTTGGCATTTAAGTGTTTGATTCACTTTGAGTTAATTTTTGTGAAAGCTGTGATCCATAATGGACATTTCTAATAAAGAAAGACTTTGGAAACTGAGTATATGAGCAGATGAAGGGATGAGTGAGGCCCTAGGAAGGACACTGTGAAAACAGATCAGTTCGCCAAGACAGACTCCTACAGAACACCACAGTGGGTTCAGATGTCAGCCAAGGACAGAGGGCAAAATGTGAAGCCAGGGCTGGGGGCCAGAGGGCAGTGGGCCAACTCCATTTGTTCACTCAGTGGGTGTCTATTAATCACCTACCTTGTGCAGACATGTGCAGACACCAGGCACCTGGGATACATCAGCAGCAAACACGAATCCCCGCCCTTGGGGAGTGCATATCCAGGGTTAGTATAATGATGTGTGGAGAGCAGCAGTGCCCCTGGGGGAGCCTGGCCCGTGTCCCCAAGGCTGCATCTTCCTAGGAATGTGTTTATAATAATAGTATTAATTGCAGTAACGGCAGTGATCATCTATAAAGAACCTATAGTATTAGTCAAGAGCATTTCAGTTTTTTAAGACATTATTTTTGTCTGCGCTGGGTCTCTAATGAGGTGCAGGAGCTCTTTATTGCTTGGGCTCAGGCTTTCCCTGTTGCATCAAATGAGCTTCTTGTTATAGTGGGTTCTTCTGTTGAGAAGCGTGGGCTCTAGAGGCTGGGCTTAGTTGCCCCATGGCATGTGGGATCTTTCCGGACCACCCCTGGCATGTGAGATCTTTCCAGGATCGAACCCATGTCCCCTAAGTTAGCAGGTGGATTCTTCATCACTGGCCCACAAGGTAAGACCCAAGACCATTTCAGTTTTAAGTAACAGAAATGCAACTTGAACTGGCTTAGGCAACTGAAATGGAAAAATTTTGCATATGTTTTAATTTCTAAAAATACCAGGGGTTCCCTAGCTGCTGGCATGGTAGATCTGGGAGCTCCAAGGCCATCACTAGAGTCTGTGTCCTGCTCCATCTCTTGGCTTTGGTATCTTCTGACGTCACTGCACTGACGTTCATTCTCACATGTCCAAATAGTAAAAAATGGCCTCAGGTAGCTCCAGGCTAAAAGCAAAGAGCGAACACCTCCTTCCTTGTTCCAGAAACTTCAGGGAACTATGGCAGGGACTGGTCTGACTTGGGTCTCATGCCCAGGCCTGATCCAATCTTGCGGTCAATAGATGTGTGGATTGGCCTGGATCTGGCAGTAGGGGTGGGACAGCCCTATTTACCCAGCAGGGACAGAAGGAAGCAGGACTGCTGTTGGACAGGATGCCCTCCATGATGCCCTCCCCCTACTCTGCTTTAGGCACACACCTAGTGTCCATTAGGCATCTCCACAGTTCCAGGTGGTGAGCCCAGTCTTATCCCCACTGTGCAGATGGGGAAGGCAGCTCAGAGAGGCTGAGTATCTTGCCAGCATCACATACCCAGCGAGTGATGGATAAGGAGCCTGGGCTGTTTCGTACTGGACAGAGGTTAGTGGGGGACGCCACAGTCTCTGACCTACAGCATGGAGTCAGGATTTGACTGATCAGACCCAGTGAATGGAAGGGGAGAGATGACAGGGACACCTTTATCGCTGGTATCTCCAATGGTGAATTTGGCACCATCCGTATTCCCTCTTCAGTCGTGTATCTGTCCTCTTGGTCAGCATTCACTGAGGCCGTGTAGTGCAGACCCAGGAGTCAGACTGCCGAGTTCCCTAGAGAGTAGGCCCTCTGGCAAGGAATTAAGGGCTGATACATCAACTTGGAAGTGGAATTCCAGGGCAGCTAGAGGGAGGGATAAGAGAAAGGAGGTCGGGAAGAACAGGAAGCAAAGCAAGGTGACGTGTAACCACTGTACAACAAACCCATCTGGAAAATGTGCCTCAAGTGGTCCAAGGGATGGAGGATGAAGGAATTTATCCTCCTGTCTCATCTGCTGTTTCCAAACTCAGTCCAGCTGCTTGGAAATCAACACCCGAGAAGCAGTTGTTGACAGAAAGTTCCTTTTAATCAGAATGCCGGCAATCTGGGGAGATGGTGCACTCAGGTGTTCCGCCAAAACCACCTCTGAAGAGTCTGCGTGGCCGTGGACGTTTCTAAGGGGAAAAAGGGAAGTCAGCTCAGTTAATCACAGATGGAGGGGGTCAGATCTGTCATGATCCCCAGCTGTGTGCAGGCTTGTCGACTTCTTGTGATCTTTCTTGTTAGATGCTATCTTGTTCCCACCACTTGTCCGTGAGATTACTGAAGGGGAAGCTGGGGAAGAGATCTGGTCACCTGGTAATTACTTATTCTTCATTTCTACTTCTTTGATCTGTGGGAAGAATCAGCAGGTTAGGCAAGGTATTGTGTGACCACAAGATCTGAAAGGTGTGCTAGGTTACTGACAACAGGGCCTCCTGAGCTCTCTCCTGCCGAAGGTGCTTAAGCTATGGCTCAAAGTTCATCCCGAAAACTAACTCCCTCCACGTGTATGGCTTGAGTTCTTCAGCCTCTTTGGCCATTCGGGATCCAGCCCCCTTACCCTGGCATGCGGTCTGGGAGGGGTCAGCTTCAGCTGTGGGACAAGAAGCCAGGAAGCTGGTGGACAGAGGAGCTGCAGAGGTGCCCAGTATGCAACACACCCACATCCCAGTAAAGTGGGGCTAACAGCACCTCCCGAGGGCTGCTGAGAAGACTTGGGATAACGCGTGTAAAGCACTTGCTACCGTCTGGCTCCCAGGAGGTGAGCTAGACTGACCATTAGTTGGTTTTACCTCGAGGTTCTTGGGCAGAGCTTTACTGAAGGGTGCGGTGGTTGAGCTGACTCAAACGAAGGGAAGGCTGTATTGAACCACACAACTGCAGGGCCCAGAGGTGCATCTGGCTTCGGCACAGTTGGACCAGGGGTGAAACGAACCAGGTTGATCCATAATCTGAGCATCGAGGAAATGCTCTCCTCAACCTCCAGGGACCTGAACCAAGAGAAGCCTGAATAAATCTCTAGGACAAAGGCAGGTCAGTGGTTGTCTGGGGTCAGGAGAACTCACCATAAACGGGAATGAGGAACTTGGAATGTTCTACAGCTCGACTGCAGTAGTAGTTACAAGGGTGTGCACATTTGAAAAAATGTATGAATTGGACATTTAAATGGTTGCATGTAAAGTATACCTTAAAGTTGATTTTTTTTTTAATGAGACCAAAGAAAAATATAGTTTTCTTAGGACCCTTTCTATGACAGAAACACAACTCAGGATAGTGTTAGAAAAAATGAAACGCATTCATTGGCTCATATAATCAGATTAGTCCAGAGATGTGGTCAGTTTCAGGCATGGCTGGGGCCAGGGGCTTAGTGATATCTGGACAGTACACTTTTCCCACCTCTTGGCTCTTTCCTTTTTGTTGGCTTCGTCCTCAAGTGGAGACCAAGAGTGGTCACCAGAAGTTCCGTCAACCCAGCAACTCCCATGAAAAGTGAATGCCACTTTCCCCATGGCTGCTGCAGAAATCCTAAGAGGGGCATCTCGGTGTCCAGCTGGGACACATGCCAGCCTCTAAAGCCAGGGGATGGGGCTCGCCCCATGCAAACCTCAGGGGTGGGGACGAGTAACCCCCAGAGGAAAACATGAAAGGGCAGAGGACCTTGGCTCAGGAAAACTGACAGGTGGCCCTCACCTCTCTCCATGGATCCAGAAGGCAATGTTATCACCCATTCCTTCTTCCAGCCACCTCCACTCAACAGGCGCCAGGCCATCAGGGACGGGCCCCAGACTCATTCAAGACCCAAGGCTGCTTTTCTGCGATCTCACAGGCTCTGTGTGTTAGCTAAATATAAGAGTCAAAACAGAAAGTGAGCAGTAATCTCTTCCCCACCAGCCAAGGCAAACAGAGGGCTATTCCTGACTGTGCTGGGCCGTCCATCTGCACCCTAAGGAGGCTGGCGGGGAGGGAGGAGCTCTGGCCCAGAGGGAGGCCCTGGAACTGATAGCCTCTGGACTTGTAGGATGAACCCCAGGGAGGGGGAGGATGCCTCCCCGGGCCTTGAGCGCCAGACGAGAGGCGCAAAGGGGCCAGCTTCTCGGTCCAGAACCACCATCCTGACAGGGTCTGACCAGGGCAGGAGGGCCAGCGAGGAGATTGCAGGAAAGGTCACCTTTGTAGAGACCACAGACAGAAGACATGATGCAGTGCCTGAAGATCTGCGCTCGCTTCCCGAGCAGCACAGCACAGCTGGCATGAAATGAACACGCTCTCCACACGGACACCTCCCCAGGCTCCCCAGTGAAGTATCTGGGGAGGGGAGAAGGAACCACAACGTGTGCGTTCAGAATATGCCTAGAGAGTAGTCCTCCAGCGTTCTATTATGGCTATTAAACGAACACGGCGGGACTTCCCTGGTAGTCAGGTGGCTGTGACTCTGCCTTCCCAATATCCCTTGTCAGGGATAGAATGCAGCCAAAAAAATAAACATTAAAAAACAAGCAAATGCAGCAACAGGCTCAGAGAGGAGGCAGCTTTACCCAAGTGAAAGTCACTCAGTCATGTCTGACTCTTTGCAACCCCATGGACTATACACAGTCCATGGAATTCTCCAGGCCAGAACACTGGAGTGGGTAGCTGTTCCCTTCTCCAGGGGATCTTCCCAACCCAGGGATCGCACCCAGGTCTCCTGCACTGCAGGCGGATTCTTTACCAGCTGAGCCACTAGGAAAGCCCAAGAAGACTGGAGTGGGTAGCCTATCCCTTCTCCAGGGGATCTTCCTGACCCAGGAATTGAACAGGGTCTCCTGCGCTGCAGGTGGATTCTTTACCAACTGAGCTACTAGGGAAGCTAGCTTTACCCTCAGCCTCAGGCTAATGATTGCCCCCAGTACAAACACCCACCAACTCCAGGATCTCAAAGTTCTGTCTTTAGTGTGGCTGCTCGAGGCTTCCAGTTGCACTGAGGTTACTTCTGATCCAAGTAAGCAAGGTTGCTTAGGGCCACCCCCACACACACACCCAGATCCCTAAGAAATATGGGCAAGAGAAGACCAAGCTGAGGGGGCCCCCTCCCCATCTCCCACCATGGTGCTGGCTGAGCCAGCCCACGTAACAATGCTGTCTTCTGGGAAGCAGGTTAAATGGATGTCGTTGCCGCCAAGAGCGTGTACTTGGCAGCACAGAGCTGGTGGGGAGCAGGGCAGGAGCCAGACGGAGGAGAGAGCCCAGGCCCAGCAAGGGAAGGCGTGGCCCCAGCCTGGAGCAGCTGGGCCTGGGGGGTGGTGGTGGAGAGCGTGCTTAGCCCCCAGCTCCCATCTCTGCTGTTATGTTCAGGCCCTATGGTCCTGCAGACCAGCCCAGGAACAGAGACACTTCCTGGAGCCAACATTGCGCCTGCCCGCTACTTCCCTGCACTGGCAGCTTGCCCAGGCAGCTCTCAGGCCAGGCTCTGGGAGTCCAGCTCTGCAGGAACAAGGGAGGGGCAGGGAGGCGCCCCCAGCAGGCGTCCTGACCCCGAGAGCTGCCAGCTCAGAGCAGGGCCCCGATGAGCAAACCCCACACGGGCTCTGTGTCAGCCTGCCGGCGAGGAGCAGGGACCGATGGGCGTCTGCCACCCCCCAGCTGTGAGACCTGGGCCGTGCCTTTTGCGAGGTTTGCAAACAGGGTTAAACCCTGCTCTGCTCAGAACTGGGATCCTCAGCAGCATACAGGCTGATGGGGGCAGACTGTGGATCTAAGCTGGCCACGTACACACTCGGCATTAGGGGCTGACCACCCAGCCTCCCCGCAGGACAGACACCTTCTCCGTGAGACAGTGGCGTTTACCCACCCACCTCAGGAGGCTGTGATGACCACATCTGGTTCTAACGACATATGCTTACTATAAATAGCAATTCTAGAAAGAGTACTGGCCTTGGGGTCAGAAACTGCATGTCTATACCCCAGCTTGGCCGCATCCTGGCTGTGTGTCCCTCTGGGGAATCTCCTGAGCCTCAGGCCTCCGTCTGTAAAGTGAGGAGCAAAAGTGACAGTGAGCAGCAAAGAACATCCTGGAAGTGCAAGGCTGTCAGCAGCAAATGGCCCCGTCTCCTCCGTCAGGTCCTGAAGGAAGGGCTGGAGGAAATCGCTGACTTGTGAGTGTGGAGCTGGCTAGTAGCTCTCTGGCCACTTAACAGAATCACCTGAGGAACAGAAGGAAAACAAAGATACCAGGGCCTGCGTCCCTCCCAACACCCAGCAATTCAGATCCAACTGGTCTTGGCGTGGGAGGTGGTGCTGGCATTTCTTAAACGTTAAGTGATTCTTCTGTGCGATTAGAGTCGGGAAGTGGTGCAGCAGCTTTACTTAGAACTCAACTGGGACACAGCCCACATTTTTGTTTGTTGTTGTTGTTAGGCTTGCAGGATCTTAATTCCCTAACCAGGGATCAAACCTGTGCCCCCTCAGAGGAAGCACAGAGTCCTAACCACTGGACGGGCCAGGAAAAGTCCCAGAGCCTGTTTCCAGCACCCTCCCCGGTCTCTGTTTAGAGAGGGAAACGCAGTGCTGCCCCAGTACCCTCCAACAAACTTCCTGGCTGGAGGCGAACTTCAGTCCCCAGCCCACTTGGCAGAAAGAAAATCAGACTTTCTGCCTCCTGATGGGCCCAAGGCCGTCACGCAGGTGAGTTACGAGCCCTCCCCCTTTCAGAAGCCCCAGCCTTGCTAACTGGGTGAAGGCAGTACAGGTGGCGCTAGTGGTAAAGAACCCACCTACCAACGCAGGAGACCTCAGAGATGTGAGTTCAGTGCCAGGGTCAGGAACATCCTCTGGAGGAGGGCATGGCAACCTGCTCCAGTACTCTTGCCCAGAGAATCCCACAGAGGAGCTTGGTGGGCTACAGTCCATAAGGTCACAAAGAGTCGGAGTCACTACTGAAGCAACTTTGCACGCACGCACGTACATGCAAAGAGAAAAAAAAACCCTGGAAGAATCTATTAGATGACATGATCTCTAGGTATGGACACCTGTAAGGCTCTTTCATCCTTCTGCATTTTTAAAATGCTCTGCACTTGGAAAGCAGTTCTTATATGATTGAGGGAAAACCAGTAAATGTTTTATTTCTTATGTAGTCTTTTTTAAAAGTGGACTTTTTTTTTTCCCAGATGTTTTGGGATAAAGAATGAAGAAAACACTTTGGAACAGGAGGTTTGTGGGGACAGAAGGGAGGGACAGCTGAGTGGATGTTAGCAAATGCTTAGCTATAAGGAGGATGGGATGTGTCCCGTGGCCCTGTGTCCACCTACGATGAGAGAATCACATTTCACGAGAGCCCCGCCCACCTCTCACCAAGAAGTAACATACATCACCCACCCCCACCCGTGCCACCCCCCTCGTTAACCTTTACCTTGGAGCCGTCCCTTCCCCTCGACAGAAAAATGTTGAAGCTCCTTAAAGACTGTCTCCAGGGCTGGGATGGAGACACAGCTGGGATCACAGGAGCCCGAGGAGGAGTGGGCGGCTGGGGCTGGCCAGGAGGAAGGAGGATCCTGGCGGCCAGAGTCCCACACGGCCATCTTCTCAGGTGACAGGAACGTGTGAGTCGGCACCTGGGGAGGGAGCCTGAGCAATACTTTAAGGATGAACTTCCTCGGCTGACCTGGGAGGCCAGTGAGACCCCGGCGGGGGGTGCCCCCCGGGAGCAGGCTCAGCCCTGCCTACTGACCGGCCACCTCCCTGCCCATCCATCCGTGGGCTGGCCACCTGCCCAGCCTCAGCTGGGGTGGATGATTGTGTGGCTGTGGCGTTTAGTGACATCTTTTTCTTGTGTTCAGGAAGACGTGTCACCAACTTGTATTTCTGCTTGACCATCACCCAGGAACCCTAGTTCTACCCAAAACATCCAAAATAACTGGTTGAGGCACCTGCTGGACAAGGTGGAGACCACCTGCCCAAGAGAAAGCAGGCTCTGGGGCAACAGCCGCAGGAAGACCTCAGTCCACTGCAGCAGGTTTGCAAAACGGCCAGCTGCTCAGCGGCCTCAGGCTGCACACTGAGGCTCCTCCCGATTTAAAACACAGTGCCCCTTAATGGGGCTTCCCAGGTGGCTCCGTGGTAGAGAATCTGCCTGCCAATGTGGGAGACGCAGGTTCAATCCCTGGGTCGGGAAGATCCCCTGGGGAAGAAAATGGCAACCCACTCCAGTATTCCTGCCTGAAAAACGCCATGGACAGAGGAACCGGGCAGGCTACAGTCCGTGGGGTCATCAAGAGTAGGACATGACCTAGCCCTGGGTACACCTGCCCTTGAAGCCCCCCTTCCTCAGGCTGTAATGTGCAGCTGGGTTCTAGGGACCCCTCGCTGCGCACAAACCAGGGAGACCCTGCATTCTCCTGGGCTCCGAGGTGTGCGCGAATGTCTCGATGCCCAGCCTACCCCATCCTCCACCAACAAAGAAATTATAAAAGTACAGGCCAGCCAATGCACCAACCAACAAAACATTAACTCATCAGCAAATCCCCCTACAGTCTCATTTCAGGACGACGTGGGAGGACACGCCAGCTGAACCCCAGCTAGTTCTCCCCATCCCAGAGGGGCCAGGTGGGCAAGGGCTGGGCTGGGGCCGCCGCCTGATGCACACTGCAAGAACAATAAGGATTTTTAGGGGCATTATGACTGAGTCAGAAAACACAGCTGCCCCTGAAAGTCCCTCATTTTTCTTGCTGTCCTCGAGCACTCTCCAGGTGAGGAAGGAGTCAGCCAGCTGACCCAGGTGAACCAAGGTAGAAACAGTGACCCCTCCCCGACACTGGCCCACCCCTCCCAGCCCACAGGAAGTTCTGTGGCAGGTGGGGGGGCTGCAGGGTCTCCACGGTGGCACAATTCTTCAGCCTGGACAGTGGCTGGCTTCACTGCCCCACGCCCCAGGCGCTCCCAGGAGAGACCAGCCCTTGGTCCACCAGAGCTAACTTGGAACCCAATGCTTTCTTTCCACAGGGAACTGTAGGCTAGAGTCCTGGCAGAATCCCAAGTAGACGAGGGGGTCCCAAGACCTAGGCAAAGCCAGAAGACCCAAGGAAAGGGTCACCTGGCCTCTGTCAGAACAGCATAGGCTCAGCTCCCAGCATTAGGGCCCTAGACTAGGAAGACCCCAGCTGACCACTCCCATAGACCCCAGACCTTTGGCATCCTCAGAATGCCACCAGTCAGCCGGTAACCCATCCCCTGAAGCTAGGCCATCCCACCCAGGGCTGGGCTCAGCTGGCCGCTGGGAGCCTGCCCTACCCAGCCGGGCACTGCACCCACTCCTCAGGGGCCCCCGGTCACCAGCCCCACTGTGGGTGCAGGAGGACATGTGGCGTCTCAGAATAAGGTGGACCCTGCTGTGAAGTACATCCCACAGGAAACAGACCAGGCTCCACTACCTGCTTACTTGCCGTGTGATGGCGTCTAAGTTGCTTAGATTCTGTGTGCCTTGGCTTGCACATGGGTAAACAGAACGAATGGCCTCCTTCGCAGGGTGATGTGAAGACTGAAGGAAGGAGAGCATACAAAGGTTTGGGCCGGCTCCCAATATAATGTCTTCCCCTGTCCAAGCAGCTTCCCCCTTGCCCTCAGACTGCAAGAGCTGGGCCAGGCTCCCTGGGAGTCTCTGAGGACTTGGGCGGTGGAGAACTCCTCCCTCTCGGAGGGGCAGGTGGAGATGGGGTGTTGGGGCACAGGCCTCGCTGCTGGTGAGCTCTTAACGCTGCACCGTCTTCCCACATGCCAGGGTCCTGCCTCATTCAAAGGAAAAACACCTGTGCCAAATCCCAGCTGCCTCGCAAAGCTACACTATAGCAGCTGTTACCTCGCTACAACTTTTGGCCCTAACCAAGATCATCATGCTCCACCAGCAAAAGTCAAACTGTTGGGCTTCCCTGGTGGCTCAGTGAAAAAGAATCCGCCTGCCGATGCAGAGGACACAGGTTCAATCCCTGATCCAGGAAGATCCCACATGCTGCAGAGCAGCTAGGCCCATGTGCCACAACCATCGAGCCTGTGCTTTCTAAAGCCCAGGAACCGCTACTGCCGAAGCCTGTGCACCCTAGAGCCCAAGCTCCGTGTCAAGAGAAGCCACCACGATAAGAAACCCAAGCACCACCACTGGAGAGGAGCCCCCGCTTGCTGCAACTAGAGAAAAGCCCGCGAAGCAATGAAGACCCAGCACCACCAAAAATAAATTTTAAACGAAATAAAATTTTTTTTAAAAAAGCCAAACCGTCTCTCCACACTGGGATCCAAACTTTCTGAATCCCTCAGCAACACGACCACATCCAAAGAAGCCCTAGCCTTTGGTCCGCACAGCCTTGGTGTGAAGGGGGTCCCACGGTCTGTATGCTACGGCCCCAGTGCAGAAGAACAGACAAGGAGGACAGAGACGGTCAGCTCACCGCTTAGCAACCAAGAACCTCAGGCAACCTTCTAAACCCTTCTGTGCTCCAAGATCAGGGTAATGAGAGACCACCCTGGTGATCTGGTGGCTGAGACTCTGTGCTCCTAATGCAGGAGGCCTGGGTTCGATTCCTGGTCAGGAAGCTAGATCCTGCGCGCTGCAACAAAAGATCCCACGTGCCGCACCTAAGACTTGGTGCAGCCAAATAAATACTTGAAAAAAAAATCAGTGTAACTACCTATTTCATGGGGTTGCTGGAAGGATTAAATGAGTCAGTGCCTATAAAGGCTTCGAGCTGTGCCCAGCATCAAAATTTCCAGAGTCAGCAATCACTGCCATGCCTGCTTTGTGCTTCAAGGCTCAGCTCATATGACTCCACACTCATCACAAGGCTTTGCCTATTCCCCCACCCCCCGCCCCGCTCAGCACCAACCTGGAACCACCCACATCACAATCTCTTGTGCTTATTAACAATGCTGACTCTGGGGCCCCGGAGCTCAACCAAAGGGCCCTGGAGTCTGCACTGCTAACAGTCTCCTGGTGTGGTTCACAGGGTCACCCAAGTTTGAGAAGCACCGCTCTGGGCCGTCTTACCACCACGGTACAGGCAGTGCCTGGCCCAGGTACTCAATGACAAGGTGAGGTTGGGGGATGGGGTGCCCTGGACAGTGGCCAGAGGATCCCCCACACCGTACTGGTGCCTGATGGGGACCTCCCTGGGCTTGGCTCTGACATCACCAAACACACCAGCCCCCAGTCTGGTTCCCTTCAGCCCTCTGAGTTGAACTCACGCTGCTGACTGGGGTCGGGGGCTGCTGCACCCTTCTGCTGGGGGCTGAAAAGTCATCAAGGCTTCCGAGGGAGCTGCTGAGCACAGGCGCTCCACCTGAAAATTGCCAGCAAATCACAAAACCATGATGGAAGGAAAAGAAAAGGCCAACCAGAGGTACCAGCCCTTGTTTGCAGTTTGCTTGAGAAAGTCCCACCCGGACTCGGGAAGGAGGTGGTCGAACAGAGGTGGCAGAATGTCCTGGAAGGAGCTACTGGACACAGCCAGGGCTAGCAGCAGGGGTGGCTGAGTGGGCTGGGCCTGGAGAAGCTGGGCACAGGGGCCCTCAGCTTAGGGGTGTTGGCTCTGTAAGGTGCTGCCCTCCTTCCAGCCACCCACCCCCCTGCCCCCAGGTCAGCCTGCCATGAGGGTGAGAGTCTTGGCTGGATTTAGGCCTCCGTTGCGATGGAAAGCCTTCTTGGAGCCACTTGCCTATCCACCCTTCCCGGCCACTCCGGGGCTGGGATGAACACAGCCAGGAGACCTGAGCTCCTGGGTTTACGGTCACTCATCTGTCTGCCAGAAATTCTCTGGCTGAGAACGCCTCCTAAACACTCTTACTCCCTCAGCTCCCCCCCCACACCCCACGAATGCCAGCCCTGCCTGGCCTGATGATGATGGCCCCTGTACCCTGAGGTTAGCTCAGACCCCGAAACACTCATCGGCGGGTGGAGGTGCGAGTGCCCCTTGGCAAGGCTGGACCAGAGCCCAAATGCATTCATCCACATGAACACCCACTCCCTTGAACCAGGCCGGTCCAGGGAGCGCGGCGCCCCCCCTTTCAGCCATGTTTCCAGAACATAGGAGAGTCAGACACCAGGGGGTGGGCACTGCCTGTATCTCTTTACCGGAGACGGCACTGGGGCAGGGAAACAAACTGACCAGGCCTGTAGATGGTAGGGCTAAAAGATGGGGAAACGTCTAGGCTTAGGGTTGTGTTTATCCTCCTCACAGGAATCAACCAACTGTGGACCCCCAGGCCAGACCCACAACCACAGTCACCATTTTATCAGAACACAGGTACTCATCCATTTACATGCTGATGGCTCAAGTGGTCAAGAATCTACCTGCAATGCAGCAGACACAGGAGATGTGGGTTCGATCCCTGGGTTGGGAAGATCCCTTGGAGGAGGAAATGGCAACCCACTCTAGTATTCTTGCCTACAAAATCCTGGGGACAGGGGAGCCTGGCGGGCTATGGTCCATGGAGTTGCAAAGAGTGAGACACGACTGAGCACACACACAAATATCCCACAGCGAGGATTCACCATGATGCATCTTACTGTTTCCTCTATGTTGCTTCTAAACGGCCACTGTTATACATAATAAGCATAGCGAATATCTTTTTTTTGTATAAAGCATCTTCAGCACTTTGTATCATTGATTCTAGGAAATGAAAGAGAAGAGAGTTGCAACAGAGGCCCCATGGCCCCCAGAGCCTAAAATATTTACTATTTGGCTTTCCCAAACAAAGCTGGCCAACACTTACTGCTGACCAGCATTCACTCCGCACCTAGGAGGCTCCAGGCGCCCAGCTGGGTAGCAAGGATGTAACAGTGAGCAAAACCTGGTGAACCTTTGTGGAGTTCAAGGTCGGGGGAGAGGGCTCTGCAGGACTCAGGTCCAGCCGCCTTTGTCAGGCGCATGCTCCTGCTCCAGGACTGCATCTTCTTACCCCAAACCTTCTGGCCCGACGTGCTGCAGAAGTATTCAGGTCTTAGATAACATGGTGCACAGGCCTCATGCTGCGCAACACACCAGCAGAGCAGCACCCCCAACCCCCCTGAAATCACACGAAGGAACGTCTCTGCAGGGAAAGCCATGAAGATTCATGCTCCCCGGGAGAAATCTAGACTCATCAGTTTGGGTCAAGAATTCCCATGAAATTCGTTATAAAAACAACTTTTGGTTTTCAGAGTTTAGAATTTCAGATAAAGGATTTGGGGCTTGCACCGGGCACTGTTACCAAATGTGAACTGACTCCATTCCTTGGTCTTGGTTGGAGGTCCCCACCCCTGCAGGCTGCCCCCTCTCCTTGCCAAGCCTCCTGGCACAGGAAGCACACACAAGGCACAAAGAAGACACAAAATGAATGAATGCAGATCATCACAAATTTGTTTTTTGTCCAAAGGACAGCTACCAATGTTACTGCTGAAAAATGTACAAAAGTAGTATTTAAACCCCAGCTTCATCTGCCTGCTCCACTGTCAGGAGCAGCGAGAAGCCATCATAAACGAGAAGTGTTTCCAACTCTACTCGGGACAAGGAAAATAAAACTGTTTCCTGGTCACTGCTGCTGCCTAACAGCAGGCAAATTAGGTATTCTGTGGGGAGCAGGTGAGTAGGTGGTAGCCAAAACTGAAAACCCACGATCTCTCCCCTCATGTACCTCCTTGTGGCCAAAGTTTCATTGGAAATCTTAAATAATTTATCTCATCACAAATTCCTAACAGTTAATTAGAAAAATGTACTAATTGGATACAGATGAGACTGCTGGCTAGCATCACCAATCTACTCGACATGAATTTGAGCAAACTCCGGGAGATAGTGGAGGACAGAGGAGGCTGGCATGCTGTAGTCCATAGGGTCACAAAGAGTCAGACATGACTTAGCGACTAAATAACAACTACTAATGGGATAATCTGGTTTCAGACGTTCTAATTATTCTCCTGGGTGGGGGGTGTGGAATAAAAAAACAATTTTATATATATATACAAAATAATAGCATTTTCCCCCCACAATCTAAAGTATCTAAAGTTTAAGACTGAATAAAAAAATCGCACACACCTCAAATCCTGACAATGAAAGAATATTTTAGTATGTATTTTAGTATTTATAAATAGATAATGCAGTTCTTCTGCATTAAAGGGTACTATCTGAAGAGATTTCAGTGACATTCCCATCAGATGTCCTGGAATTAAATGGATAGCCCC
This sequence comes from Connochaetes taurinus, assembly GCA_006408615.1. Classification (NCBI taxonomy): domain Eukaryota; kingdom Metazoa; phylum Chordata; class Mammalia; order Artiodactyla; family Bovidae; genus Connochaetes; species Connochaetes taurinus. The sequence goes on along the minus strand of SJXO01005372.1, from coordinate 6,769 downwards.
CTTTTTAAGGCAACACGGTTTTAATGAAAGGCCCTACCCTATTTCTTAATAAGAACACGCCCACGAATGACTCCCATAAATTTCCTCATCGCCTGAGATTTCTAAATCGACCGCAAATTAGGAAAGAGGTGCTGGACACCGCTGGTGATCTGTACCAACACCCCGGCACTGGGCAGGTTTCTAGGAGGGGGGTTTTACTCCAGGAATGATGAGCAGACGTTCTTAGCCTGCCTGACACAAGGCCTGGGGGAAGACGGTCAGAGGGGATGGTTGCAGGGGGAAGGGACCAGCAGGTGAGAGACCCGGTAGGCAAGTATCTGCAAGGTGGCGGTGATCAGGGGGCGGGGCAAGCAAACCCTTCCAACCAACCGAGAGCCGCCTCGCCCTCCAGGACTATATTTAGTCAGGGCTGGCTACCCCAACAGGGCGGGGCCTGGGGGAGGCCCAGGCCGGCCACCTGCGCAAGCCCCAGTGCCTGCCGCCCAGCCGGCGTCTCAGTGGGGACGTGCTGGGGCACCACGACTCCTGGGGCCGAGCCTCCGGCATCCTCGCTGACATTTCCTCCAGCCCTCTGCCGGGCACGTGCCATCCATCTGATTGACAGATCTGGTCAACGACAAGGGAGGGGCCGTGCAGGGCCGCGGCCTGCAGGGACACTGGCCAGAAGAGTTAGTTTCACTTTCTAGTTTTCTTTCCCGGGTGGCCTCTCACCCAGACGGCAGAAAACGTCCTTGAAATGCCAAGAGAGAGAAATCTTCAAAAATGTTCCCTGTCCTTGTCTTTTTTTTTTTTTCTCCCAAGGTCACTGTTTGCCTCTGAAGACCGGGTTAACAGCCTTTGGTGAAAACCCCAACTGCGGAACTTCGGTCTCCGGGGCTGCTGAGCCCTAATACGATTACACATCTAAATGCAATAAACGGGGCAAAGTGGTATTATTTTTCTGGGAAAAACCAACATCATAAAAGGGTCTTTATTGAATCAAGGGCCGGTGAACTGTTCTCTTGCCTAATTATGGCTCCCCAGTGAATGGGGCTGGGTTTCCAGGCAGGACGCCTTACAGCTCTCCGGCCCAAAGGGCGACGGGATATTTGTCAGGACTTGTCTCATTACAACAAAATCCAGCGAGAGGACACGGGAAGGGAGGATGCCAAGGCAGGCTGACCGCAGCCCCCCTCCCCCACCGGCTCTGGAAACAGGGGGAGCTGGTTCTGGGGGCCCTACTTCTGTTTGAAGGCGTCTTCCTCCCGGCTCCATCTTCACCTCTTCGGTTCAAAGTCAGGATCCTAGACCCTGCTCCTTCCACTGTCAAAGCTTAAGTAATTTCCCAGCATCCCAACACTGCCCACTTTATCCCCAGCTCTATAGAAAAGGCCCATTGTGGAAATGTGATATTTTGCCAGATGTTTTAACATTCAGCGATTTGGCCAAGGTTCGCATGCACCCAGACCTGGGCGACAAAGCGACCGCCTGCTATCCCCAGACACGGGAGGAGAGGCAGGGCCGGGGGCTAGAGAGGCTCAGCCCAGGGCGGGAGGAAGCCTCTGCACTGACCAGCTGGGAGCAAGTGGGCTGGTTGACTTTTCCCAGATACACAGGGGTCTGGCCAGGCAAGTTGGAGACCAACATTTTGCTTATACTCAAGTCTTGGTTCCAAGTATCTGTTGAATCGCCCTCTTGGTTCCAAGAGCAAAGACGTTTTTTTTTTTCCATGTTCTTAAGCTCACAACAGCAAGCTCCCTAGGAAAGGATTCTCGAGAACAGTATCCTGACGCTGTCACTGCAGTTCAGCTGCTCAGTCCTGTCCGACTCTCTGCGACCCCATGGACTGCAGCACGCCAGGCCTCCCTGTCCATCACCATCTCCCGGAGTTTACTCAAATGCTCTCACTTACAAGTGATTAAATGAACTCACAAGGGGAAGAATCTGTGACTTCGTGTCCCACCCGCCCCTCTTAGGGTATACCAGGCCTATCTCTGCAAAGAAACGGGAACCCCCACCCCACCCCCATGTGGCTTTGCTTGCAGTGTTTTCTCCCCAGACAGCAAAGCGGCAAGGAGGCTTGCCAGGCTCAGGGTGTACTTCCCTGAGGTTCCTTCGCTGGCCCCATAGATCCTGGGGTGAGCTATAGAGTCACCTAAGAACAGCCACTGGGACTCCCCCCCTACCCACCGGTCCCCCACCAAGAGCCTGGCAGCGTTTCACCCAGGCCTCCTTATGTGACCCCTGTATTGGACTACAGATCGGACATGTATCATCACTGATGGGGAAACAGTCCCAGCAAGGCAAGGCATGGGTCCAAGGTCACCCAGCTAGTCCAGGGGAGAGCCTGCAAAGCTATCGCCCTTTCCCCAATGCCTGCCTTCAGCCTCCTGCAAAACCAGGTACTGTCAGCATGTAGGCAGCGCTGCAACTAACTTGTTTTCAGAAGGGTTGGGGGAGGAGGCCTGCCTCACGGTGGACGTGGAGTCAGCACTGAAAGACCCAAACTTAAGCCTCCGTCACCGAGGAGAAGCCAGCGTTTCTCCTTGAGCCCCACACCCCCCAGGGCAGAAATCCAGTGAGAGGAAGCTCGTTTCATGAGAATGAACCACAAAAGCCTCAAAGACTGATCCAAATTTCCCAGCTGCACATCTCGGTTTTGCTCCCAACCCCCCCAGGGTCTCAGCCCCATGCCCTCCTCTGCACCTCCGGGCAGGCTGCCTCTGGGCTCCAGACCTTAGGATGTTTAGGCTACAAGGGGTATGCGCTGTTTTGGTGCAGACCCCACTTGACAGAGAAAGGGGGATCTCAGGCCCAGAGTGGCAGAGCTGAGATTAAAATCAGGCAATGGTTCTTTCCACATAGCACCTCCTTCCCCAGTCCTCCTGGGCAGCCAACACAAGGGGTCTGGCTCCAGGGCAATTTCAAAATTCCCCAGAGCCTGCCAGAGGGGAGGAGGGAGGGGGCGGAGGGAGCGCTCAGTGGGTGAGAAGTCACCTGTCCGGTGTCCCTGCAAACCCTGCCCACTGCCCTGGGCTGGAGGGATTAGGGTCCACCTCAACCTCCAGTTTGAAATGCAGAATAAAAACACCACTAAACCATAAAAAGGGCTTTTCCTGGTGGCTCAGCGGTAAAGAATCTGCCTGCCAATGCAAGAGAGGGTGGGTTTGATCCCTGGGTGGGGAAGATCCCCTGGAGAAGGAAATGGCAACCCACTCCAGTACTCTTGTCTGGGGAGTCCCATGGGCAGAGGAGCCTGGCGGGCTACAGTCCATGGGGTCACAAAGCGACTAAAACAACAACAAGGCCATAAAAAAGCATAAGGAAGTCCAAGGAAATCCTGATGTTTTAACTTCCCATGCTGATTACTCTGCAGCACTTTTTGGAATATCAGAGTATTTCCTTCCCCTCCCCCAGCCCCTCGATTCTGCACCCCATTCGACTGGTCCCACTAGAGTGCATCAGGCTGGCCAAGTTGGTCAAGATGGCCCAGATGGTCAGTGAGTGAGCAGGCCAAGAGCAGTTGTGGCAATTCGCCTTTCCTGGGGGCCTTCTTGGGACCTTTCAGGCTGGACGCATGGCAGTGTAGATGTGCAAGGTGGCCACTTCTGCACACCCAGGGTTCCTTTAAGGAAGCAGACCCACCCATCTCCCTGTTCACAGCTCACTGGGGGCTGGCTCCAACCCAGGAGGCTCTATTGCACCTAGAAGGCTGGGCTTCCCGCTCCCTCAGCACCAAAGGCAGTTGTGAGATTCTGGGAGAGTCTTGCCCCTCAGAGTTGCAGCCTCAGCTATAATAAGAGGACACACCACAACCACACCCCTCATCTGCTCTCAGAGCTGGGGTACAGACAGGAGTGGGCAGGAGGGGCCATGACTATCTTACCCACGGTTGTCTCCCCAGCCTGGCCCAGGCCCTGGCATGTGGTTGGTGAACAGTAAGCTCTGACAGGGGAAGGGGGTCCCAAACATCACCCTGCTTTAGGATTACAAAGCTGCTGTTCCCAGTGGGTTAAGTGACTTGCCCAAAGCCACGGGCTTATTCTAAATAAGAGGGACTCTCAAAGGTCTACTGGTATGTGCCAGGCACTCTGCCTGCGCTTTTCACACAAGCCTTTCCACAGTGTTACAAGGGAGGTCTCAGAACCCTCGTGTACAACAGAAGAAATGGACACAGAGAAGTTACTTGTCAAAGGCTACCCAGCTGGCAAGTGGCAGTTAGGAGGACTCCAACTCTACCCCGCCAGGCTCCTCTGTCCATGAGGATTCTCCAGGCAAGAATACTGGAGGGGGCTGCCATGCCCTCCTCCAGGGGATCTTCCCACCCCAAGGATTGAACCCAGGTCTCCGGCATTGCGGGCAGATTCTTTACCATCTGAGCCACCAGGGAAGCCCAACTCTAGCATATCTGGACCCCACATCCACCTTTGTGGCCCTCACAGTGAGCTGCCTCAAGAAAAGCTTTCATGGACCCCCAGTGGATCCCTGCTTCTGACAGCTGGGACATCCATGCACAGACCCAGATCGGGAGTGCTGTCCTTCTGTGTGAAAGAATAGAGACAGGCCAAATATTTACCAGCCCATGAAGAGCCACAAACCGGCCTGACAGCAGAATCAACTCCGTGCAGGAATGAAGGCCAAGCTGTTGCTACAGAAAGTTGGGGGGGGGGGGGATGGGGGGGCCAGGATCCTGACCGTTGCTGTCTGACAGCTTGGCTTTGGTCAGAGGAACTGAAGGAGACCTGGGGAGGCAGCTCAGAGGCTGTCTCTACAACTGCCACCAGAGAAACCCTGGAGGGATTTTCAACTATCAGAATTTCAACCATCAGAGTTGCTCGCTAGCCTTTTGGGAAGGCGGCGAGAGGGTCGGCCTCTCCCAATGCTCCTTTGTCCATTCAATTGGACTGGACAAAAATTGATCTCTCATCTTTTCACAGGCTTGGATATTATTTTTCTTAAAAAAAAAAATCTAAATGGGTGAGGTTAATTATTCACCAGGTTGCAATTTACTTAAGAATCAAGGGAATGCACATTTCCTTCCAGTAGGCAGGGGGATTTCACAGAATCTTCCCTGGGTCTCCCTGGGGGTCTGGCTAAAATCCTCCCCTCCCACCAGCTTCCCATCTTGCTTCCTGAAGGCAGCTCCAGGGCAAACAAGCTCCCTGTTTAAGCCACTTCCCCCACCAAGTTTCTAGCTATCCAGCTTAGAGGGATGGATTGGGGTGGGGGTGGGGTGGAAGGAGGCAGCAGCCTCAGGAACCTTTGAGAATCCAAAAGGGGCGGGAAATCAGAAAGCTCTCAATTCCTAAATACAACTGCCTAAATCGCAGCATAGTTCGGCTGCTGGAGGCCAGGCCAGTCCAGCCCAAGGCTGGACTGATTCAATCACATCTTGCAAAGGAGAAAAAAAAACCCAAGGAAAAACCAAATCACTCACTCCCCTGCCCCCCACCCCAGAAATGAAGCTCGAGGCGATTCCTAAAAATCCCTGTAACTCTGAGCAGCCCACAACAAGGGGGCACAGACTTAAAGAGAAAATTGTCGGCCACCTGGGCAATCTCTTATTTCCAGGGATTTATGCCCCTTGTCCTCCGTGCCCGTCACCTCCAGGGTGGTTGCAAAGCTTTTCTGCATCTCATTGCTCCAGACCAGTCCTGCGGGTGTTTTACGATCATGCAATATTCTAGAGATTTCCACTTCATTTAAGATACTGATCCCCAGGGCCGGGAGAGGCATGAGTTCAAAGGGAGAGAACTCTGTTTCCCCAGCCTGACTCAGTACTCCAAACAGACCCTTTTCTTTAGGGTAAAACCCTCCAGCTGAGAGCTTCCCAGGAGGCTCAGTGGTAAAGAATCCGCCTGCAGTGCCGGAGACCTGGGTTCGATCTCTGGTCGGTAAGATCCCCAGAGAAGGCAACCCGCTCCAGCATTCTTGCCTGGAGAATTCCATGGACAGAGGAGCCTGGCGGGCTACAGTCCGTGGGGTCCCAAAGAGTCAAACACAACTTAGTGACTAAACAACAACAACCAACTCCAGCTGAAGTTCCCACCAGTCCCCTCCCAGACAATTTTCCCCAAAACTGAGTATGTCTGTACATTTAGAGGCATGGCCCTAAGGAAACTCCTTTCTCCCACAATTCTGGCATTTGCACGCTCCACGGGTTACAGTTGGCAGGACAAAGCTCACACGGAAAAAATGCTGGTCAACAGCAGTTCCGGGCTCTGCCCACTCCCGGGCTTTGCCCACTCCTGGGCTCACAAACGGGCCCAACCCTACCTGGGTGACTCCACAGCCCAAGGTGTCCCCTCCATTCAGGCCCCCACATGGCTACTGGAACAGGGACACAGGTGTGGCAGGATTCCTGTGGAGGTCTCCTCCACACGGGCCCACAAAAGTCAGAGAAGATTCTGGAAGAACCTTCCACATCCTTGAGAGAGGTGGGCCAACCTGGCAGGGTGGGTTTCTCCCTCCTCCCTGCTTCCAGAAATCTATCCTGTTTTCCAAAGCCGGGAAGAAAGGGGCCCAAAGAGCCCTATTTTGTCAACTGGCCCTTCGCACGGTTCAGGTCACCTCCCGGCATGTTCCCAAATGTTTTCCCAAGGTCCCCACAGCCAAGACAGCCCAAACACAATACAAACAAATAAAAATAAACAGAAAGTTCCAACACCAAGCAGACGCAGAGGTTTCAGGGGTTACTGGGGTTTTTCTTTTGCAGGAGGAGGTAGAAACAAAGTCATTGGATAAACAGTTTAAGAAGGGAATTTCAGCAGAAAACTTTAAGAGGACTGGG
>SJXO01005371.1:119106-132339 GCA_006408615.1 Connochaetes taurinus | reverse complement strand
CCCTAACCCTAACCCTAACCCTAACCATCTATAATAGATATTTACATCTGTATGTACATATTCATGTCTATATGTACATAGATATTTATATGTCTATGTATGTCTCTATATATCTAAGTATTTATATATCTATACATCTATGCATATAGACATATATCTATGCATCTAGACATTTATATCTCTATCTATCTGGACATTTATATATCTCTGTAACTAGACATTTATCATTATGTACACTTATGTATACACAAACAGATGTTTTACCAGCATAACAGGGCCTGGCAAAAATGGAACACTCCTACAAAATGATCAGACACGACTTGGCGACTGAATAACGAAAATACATTAGGGTCAACTGCCACCAACAACACATAGTATATCAATGTTACTACAGTAAAAAATAAAGATTAATTTAAAAAATAATGCTCAGGGGGACTTCCCTGCAGTCCAGTGGTTAAGATTCTGTGTTTCCAAAGCAGGGGGCGACGTTCGAGCCTTGGTCAGGGAATTAAGATCCCACAAGCTGCACGGCATGGCTAATAAATAAATAAAATTATTAAAATAAATAAATAAGAATGTTCAAGAAGAACACAAGCTTTTGGGTGTTTCTTCAAGTACACTCCGTATTACAGTCCTGAGTTAAAAGCTTTCATTTCCAAGGTAATCACAAGTGGGCATGAAAAAAAATCCTGCCGCCTTGTGGCCATACCCTGCAATAGCAACCTCAAGAGTTTTGCTTCTAAATACCCCTTTGTTGTTCAGTCCCCAGGTCGTGTCCCACACTCTGCGACCCCACGGACTGCAGCACACCAGGCCTCCCTGTCCTTCACTATCGCCCAGAGAGTGCTCAAACTCATGTCCATCGAGTCGGTGACGCCATCCAACCATCTCATCCTGTCGTCCCCTTCTCCTCTTCCCTTACCACACCTCAGTCCACAGTGGGGCTGGGGCTGACTGCACAGCTCTCCCCACGAAGTGTTTGGGGCAGATCCCACACCTCACCCCACGATGAGGCTGACCCTGACCTCACCCCATGGTGGAGCTAGGGCTGATCCCACTACCAACCCCACGGTGGGGCTGACCCCACACCTCACCCCACGGTGGAGTTGGGGCTGACACCACACCTCATTACACTAAGTTGGGGACTGATCCCACTACTAACCCCACGGTGGGGCTGACCCCGCACCTCACCCCAAGGAAGAGTTGTGGATTGACCCCACACCTCACACTATGGTGGATCTGGGGCTGACCCCACACCTCACCACATGGTGGAGCTGGACCTGACCCCACACCTCACCCCACGGTGGATCTGGGGCTGACCCCACACTTCACCCCAAGTGCATCTGGTGCTGATCCCATACCTTGATACACGTTGGAGGTGGGGCTGAACCCATACCACACCCCACGGCAGAGCTAGGGCTGACCCCACACCTCACCCCATGCTGGGGAAGACCCGACATGTCACCGCATGTGGGGTTGACCCTACACCTCACCCCATGGAGGACCTGGGTCTGACCCAGCACCTCAGCCCCATAGTGGAGCAGGGGCTGGACCCACAGCTCACCCAAGGTAGACCCAGAGATGACCCCACAACTCACCCCATGGTTGATTTGGGGCTGAAACAACAGCACATCCCATGGAGGAATTGGGGAATGACCCCACACCTCACCCCACCATGGACCTGGGGCTGACCTAACACCTCATTGCATGGTGGAGCTGGGCTGACATCACACTTCACCCCACGGAGGTGTTGGAGGTGGGTCCCACAGCTCACCCTACATGTGGCTGACCCAACACCACACCCCACAGTGGGGCTGACCCCACACCTATACCCACAGTGGAGTTTGGGCTGACTCAGCACCTCACCCGAAGGAGGAGTTGGGGACTGCCCTCACACCTAATCCCACGGTGGAGCTGGGCCTGACCCTCACCACATGGAGGAGCTGGAGCTGACTCCACACCTCACCCCACGGTGGGGCTTACCCCATAGCTCAGCCCTTGGTGCAGCTGGGGCTGACCCCACACCTCACCCCACAGTGGGGCTTACCCCATAGCTCAGTCCTTGGTGCAGCTGGGGCTGACCCCACACCTCACCCCATGGTGGGGCTTACCCCATAGCTCAGCCCTTAGTACAGCTGGGGATGACCCCACACCTCACCCCATGGTGGGGCTTACCCCATAGCTCAGCCCTTGGTGCAGCTGGGGCTGACACCACACCTCACCCCATGGAAGAGTTGCGGATTGACCCCATACCTCACACTACAGTGGATCTGGGGCTGACCCCACACTTCACTCCATGGTGGGAATGACCCAACACCTCACCCCATGGAGCTGCTAGGGCTGGCCCTAACCTCAGATCACAGTGGAGCTGGGGCAGACCCCACAACTCAACCCCACGATGGGGGGGTTGACCTGACACCTTGCCCGCACCTCACCCCTCGGTGAATTTGGTTCAGATCTGGCACCTAAGTTCATGGTAGAGCTTGGGTTGACACCACACTGCACCCCAGAGTGGAGTTGGGGCTGACTCCACACCTCACCCCACGGAGGAGCAGGGGCTGACACCTCACCCTACACTGGAGCCGGAGGCTGACCCAATACCTCACCCCACGGTGGAGTTGGGGCTGACACCACACCTCATTACACTAAATTGGGGACTGATCCCACACCTCACCCCACGGTGGAGCTGGGGCTGACCCCACACCTCAACCCACGGTGGATTTGGGGCTGACACGACACCTCATCCCACTGAGGAGTTGGGGACTAACCCCACAACTCACCCCATGGAGGATTTGTGGGTAAACCCCAGACCTCACCCCACGGGGGACCAGGGGCTGACCACACACCTCATCCCACACTGGAGTTGGGTCTGACCACACACCTCACTCCACGGTGGAACAAGGCCCTACCACAGACCTCACACCACGGTGGAGCTGGGGCTTGCCCCATACCACACACTTTGGTGGCGCTGTGGCTGACCACACACCTCATCCCATGGTGGAGTTGGGGTGACACCACACCTCACCCCACAGAGGAGTTGGGGGCTGACCCCACACTTCACCCCACGGTGGCGTTGGGTATGACCTGAAACCTAGCCCCATGGAGGAGTAGGGGACTGGCCCAACACCTCAAACCATGGTGGAGCTGGGGCTGCCCCACACCTTACCCCACAGTGGAGCTGGGGCTACCCCACGCCTCATCCTGTGATGGAGATGAGCTGACCCCACGCCTCACCCCACTGTAGAGCCGGGGCTGCCCCACGCCTCACCCCGTGGTGGAGATGAGCTGACCCCACGCCTGCACTCAGTCTCCACCTAGAGATGACCCTCTACATCCCTCAGGTAGATCATGGACGAACTGCACAACTCGTCTCAGAGAGCCTGGGTCTCAGCCCACATCTCCCCTCAAGTGTAACAGAGCTTGTTCCTACACCCGAGTTCTTTGGCAGCTAGGAGTCACCCTGCAGCCCATCAGCACTGGGTGGAGCTGAGGAAGATCCCAGGGTGGATCTAGGGTGGATGTCGCACTTCACCTTGGTTTACACTGGAGTTTTCACCCCGTCACCTCAGGTTAACGTGCGGTTGATCGCCCATCTCACCCTGTGCAGAACTGCAATTGATCCCGCCCCAGGCACGTCTGTCTCAGCAGCTGACTGACAGGAAATCCAGACGGGCCCATCCCTTGGCACTGTTCTTCAGTCGCGAAGTCACATCTGATTCTTTGGGACCCCATGATTGTAGTGCATCAGGCTTCCCTGTCCTCCACTCTCTCTCGGAGTTTGCTTAAACTCAAGTCCATTCAGTCAGTGATGCCATCTAACCATCTCTTCCTCTATCCCTTATCATTTTCTGGTTTAAGTGACAAATGAGGGGAGACTAACATTTTGTTACTGTGTCTGCCTCCCAAGACAGGCTGGGAGGTACCCAAGCGACACAGCTTTTATTTCAGGTGAGTCTGAAGGAGTAGCATGGGGGGTGAGGGGCCCGTGCAGGGTCTGCCTCTGCTCCCCACGCCTCCGTCTGCTCCTGCTCAGCCAGCAGGAGGCCTGCACGCTACGTGAAGAAAAACAGCTGCTCCTCCCTGTCCTTGTCCATCAGCTCGTGCTTGGACTGCTCCTTGGTCTTCAGGGCAGGTGGCCGGGATCGGCACACTAGCCTCCTGCCCCGCTGCAGGGAGGGGATGCCGTGAGCCTGCACCCCGGCCTCACTGCACCCGGGCTGAGGCCTGGACACCTGCCCTGAACGCATGGGAACCTGGGGCTCAGGCCCGGCCTAGCCTCTCCGGTGGCTGAGGTCACGTGTGGTCTGCGGGCGGGCCAGGGCCTCCAAGAGGGTTGGGGTAGGGAAATCTATCTGGCCTGTATGCCAGGGTGCTGACCCTGGGTGAGTGGGGGTGGGGGAGGAAGGAGGCACCTGGAAACTCAGGAGACACCAGGCTAAAGGGACATCTCTCCCGCCACGAGGATCAGGAGAGACCCCGTGGGATCCACACTGGTCAGGATCGGGACTCTAGGGACAAGTCCAGCAGGCCAGTGGCTACTCCGGCCTGTATGCTGTGGGTGGCGGGCGCAGTGGCTGGGGGACCCTCAGTGAGTGAGGGGTGATGGCCTTGGCCTGGGGTCTGGCTGGAAGGTAGGTGGGACCCCAGGGGGGCACTGAGCTGTGGGCCAGTGCTCCTAGGGAGGGTTGGGAGGTTGCCCGGAGGAAGCGGGTCCTCAGGGGCGGGGGGCAAGGCAGGCCTGAGAATGGGGACCCTGGCTCCACCCTGACATTGCTCTGGTGACCTGTCTCCCCTCAGGACCCCAGCAAGTGTGTCTACAAAAGTGAGTGAGGCCAGGTGGGTCGGCAGCCAAGAGCCCTCCCAGCCACGCCCCCTCCACGCCGCCACGCCCCCTACGCCCCCTCCACCCCGCCACGCCCCCTCCACCCCGCCACGCCCCCTCCACGCCGCCACGCCCCTCCACGCCGCCACGCCCCCGGGCCACGCCTCCTCGGGGCCTCACCTTCTTCTTGACCTCGGCCTGGGCCCGCGCCTGTGCGCGCAGCAGTCGCTCCTCCTGCAGCTGTTTCTGCAGCTTTGCCTTCTCTTCCCGGAGTCTGGGAGCGGGAAGGGCGAGGTTAACGACCAGAGGCCCAGAGAACGCCACCAGCTCCTCCCCACGCAGCCTCAGGCCTCAGCACCGCTCTGCCCCGCCTCCCTGCTGGCTCTGGCCCTGGTTGCTTGGGAGGGCCTGGCTCGAGGCTCATCTCCCCGCTGGAAGGCCCAGATTCCTGGCTTCCCCTCCCTGGTCACTGATGCATCACCACCCTTGAAAGCCCAGGCCCCAGCAAGGTCAGTAGTCCCGAGTCCTCCTGTCTGTACTTGAGGCCACCAAACCTTTGTCCAGTGCCTGCCTGAGCAGGGTCTGGGGACCCAGGGGGAGAGCCCTTGTGTGTGGGAAAGACATGGCTGATCACAGATGGCCGTGTCTCAGGACTCTAATGGGACCAAAAGACCCAGGTGACCAGGAACTGGCCTGCACCCCACCGGGCCCATGGGGCACACCCTTTGCTGATTCCCCTTCAGCAGCTCTCAGGCCGGCCCTTTCCCTCACCAGGCTCGGACAATACAGCTCTTTGCCCAGAAAGTGCCTCTCACTGTCCCTTCTCCTTGGCGGCTGGGTGCGGGAGGTGGGGGGTCACCCATCACTTCACTCCCGGGATCCCTAAGGCCACCACATGCCTCTCCCAATGGAGGGACCTTCCCCACTGGGCTGAGCCTATGGCCCCATCTGAACCCCAGACACCCCTCCCAGCGGGGAGCCCCAGGGCGTGCCCCTGTCCTCAGGGCCAACCCAGAGCCGGTGGGGATGTGCAGGGCCCCCCCACGCACCGGAGCCGCCTCTCCTTCTCCTTGGCTTTCTCGGCCTGCTCGATGCGGGCTGGGGGCACGCGCTCCAGGTTCTCAAGCAGCTCGTCCAGCTGGTGCTCGATGGTGGCCAGCATCTGTACGGTGCCCAGGCTGGATTCCTGCTGGCCACCCACGCAGCGCCGGTAGACGTCCAACACCTTGCAGTTCAGACTCTCCAGCAGCTTGTCCTGTGAGGCGGGCAGGCCTCCCTCCAGCAGGGCTGCGCAGGCCCGGGCTGCCCCCACGCCTCAGCCAGCTGACCTCCCGGGGCTCTGCCGAGCTGGCAGGGGGTGCTCGGGAAGTCAGGGGGCACAGAGCTGGACACTCGGGCTTTTCTTGGGCAGAGGGCCGCACCTTGGGCCTCTGTGGTCAGCCAGATCCTGGGTCCCAGTGCCTATAGGGCTCCTGCCTGGACCCAGGGTGCCCACTGAGGTCCCGTGACCTACTCTGCCCCTGCACTGCCCTCAGCTCCCCCCGGGACCACGTTCTGTGGCCTGCTTTCTATAGTGCTGGGCTAGACGCCCCCCCCCCCAGCCCCATCAGTCTGTTCTGATGTTCAGAAGACACAACACCCCTGTCCCCTGGGGTGGCCAAGAGGGCGGGGGAGGGGCAGGAGGCACAGGGCACAGCTGGCACCCGATAGTCTGGGGGTAGATGCCCAGCCCACTCTTGAGGCTCTGGGTACTTGGCCCAGTGCCTGGCAGGCAGGAGACTCTCAACAGCAATCGAATGAACTAGGAAGCTGGGTGCAGGCCCCGGACCACTGGGCTCTGTGCTCTGAGTCCTCTCACCCTCCCGGCCTGGCTGGGGACATGCCGGCCTGGCTGGGGACATGCCTGCCTGCCTCCCTGAAGGGTCACTTCCAGACACACTGTTTAAGAAGCAGATGAGTTCACGTAAGGAAGGAGGGATGGAAGAGGGGTGTTGGGGACCTGCCCATTCATGGGGCGTGAACACATGGCTGGCTCTGATTTGGGGCCAAGGGCTTTGTCCAGCGGTGCCCGTGGGTCAAGCCCAGAGCCTGGCGAGTGGCAAGGACCACAGCAGCCCCGGAGAACCACGTGCCTCCAGGCTGGCTCTCCCGCGGTCTGGGCCCCTCTGGCGGGGATGACTCCACCCTCCACTGGGGCTATGGCCACGTGCCCACCACTGCCATCCGCCCATCCAGGGGCCCTACCTCCTGATCACCCTTGAACTCGCCAAAATGGAAGACGCGGGCTTTGAGCTCCAGCTCCGCGGCCGTCTCCTCCTCCTTGGCGATGGACATCATCAGCGTGGTGATCCACTGCTTCAGCTGGTTCACTTCCCGGTCCCTGAAGGGCACCAGCACCTCTGAGCCTGCTGGCCCTGCGCGTGCTGAGGGCTGAGCCCCAGCCTCAGAGGCCCTGGTGAGACGCAGGGGAAATCTAATATCTTAACCATCCATGCTACAAAGAAAAAGGGGGGAACCAAAATCTGCCTTATTGAGGTATATAATTCTCCATAAAATTCTTTCGAGATGTCCAATTTTTTTCATGACCATCATAATCTAATTTCAGGACAGTGTCATTAACTGGAGAGAAGGCCCCGGTCACTCTTGCCCACCCCCTCCACTCCGTCTCTCCTGGACGTAAGCATGGAGCCCCGTGGCATCTGTCCCTTTGTGTCTGGCTCTTTCACCCGGCACTGTCTTTTCAGGTCTGTCCGTCCTGTAACGCGCCTGGTCAGAGCCTCGTTTCTGCTTACGACCACTGTGGTCCACCGTGTGGCAGACCAAGCTTTGCCAGGGTCATTCTTCAGTGGACATTCGACTTAATCTCGTGGGAACAATGCTGCTGTGGACGTTCACTGGACGGGGTTTTGTGAGCCCAAGTTTTTAATCCTCTTAGGGGCTTCCCTGGTGGCTCAGCTGGTAAGAATCTGCCTGCAACGCGGGAGACCTGGGTTCGATCCCTGGGTTGGGAAAATCCCCTGGAGAAGGGAGAGACTGAGGCTACCCACTCCAGGGTTCTGGCCTGGAGAATCCCATGGGCTGTATGGTCTACGAGGACATAGTCCATAGTCTATAGTCTATAGTCTACGAGGACATAGTCTGTAGTCTATAGTCTACGAGGACATAGTCTATAGTCTATAGTCTACGAGGACATAGTCTGCAGTCTATAGTCTATAGTCTACGAGGACATGGTCTGTAGTCTATAGTCTATGAGGACATAGTCTATAGTCTACGACGACATAGTCTATAGTCTGTAGTCTACGACGACATAGTCTATAGTCTACGAGGACATAGTCTATAGTCTGTAGTCTGTAGTCTACGAGGACATAGTCTGTAGTCTATAGTCTGTAGTCTACGAGGACATAGTCTGTAGTCTATAGTCTGTAGTCTACGAGGACATAGTCTGTAGTCTATAGTCTGTAGTCTACGAGGACATAGCCTATAGTCTATAGTCTACAAGGACATAGTCTATAGTCTGTAGTCTACGAGGACATAGTCTGTAGTCTATAGTCTGTAGTCTACGAGGACATAGTCTGTAG
Organism: Connochaetes taurinus; assembly: GCA_006408615.1. NCBI lineage: Eukaryota > Metazoa > Chordata > Mammalia > Artiodactyla > Bovidae > Connochaetes > Connochaetes taurinus. The sequence continues at coordinate 123,939 of SJXO01005371.1, read as the reverse complement.
TCTATAGTCTACGAGGACGCAAAGAGTCAGACCCGACTGCGCGACTTCCGTTTTCACTAGGGTTGGGGCTGCAACAATCACCTTTTAAATGAAACTCCTTAAGTCTTTCATGCTCACGGCAGACATGCATTGTCTGCTGGGGTTTCTGGAGCAGGAACCCTGGCTCTTACATTTGGCATGGGTCTCGCCAGTATGGGCAGTGGCATGCCAGTCCTGACCAGAGTGAGCAGGACACTGGTCACTCAGCCAGCTGTGCCTGTGGGGTCTAGAGGTGCCCCGTTCCCTATGGTGGTTCTGAGGCTCCACCCAGGTGAACAGAACTACCGGCAAAGTGCCACGGGAGGGCAAAGTTGCCCTCTGTCACAAGCACGGGCACCAGGGTGCAGGCCTCCGCCCCCTGGCAGCCCTCCAGGCTGCAGTCCCATGGCTGTGGGGCTGAGGCCAGGAGCCTGAGTGCAAAGGTGGTAGAGCTGGCCCATGCAGCCCTCCCAGGCTTTCAGAGGCGGGTGGCCAGGGGGACCACCTGCAGCTCACACACACCCTCCCTCCAGGCCTGGGCCCTTATGGGGGGCAAGCAGGTCACCCAGGATAAGAACAGAGGCCAGACCTCCCCTCGACCCTGAGTGTCCACTGCAGAGTGGGCAGTACATCTCCTAGTGGTACATGACTGCCAAGAGTCCAGCCTGTTCCTTAGAGCTTCCTCTACGTCCAGTGCCTGGACACGAGAGTGACCTTGCAGCCAGCACCCCTTTTACATGGACCAGATGGGGGGGCGGTAATTTTGTTCTTCTATTTATTTCCCACCTGTTTGGGATAAAAAGATGCCTCTTCCCCGCTGTGTGTGTACTCAGTCACATCCGACTCTTTGACCCCATGGACTGGAGCCTGCAAGGCTGCTCTGTCCATGGGACTCTCCAGGCAAGAATACAGGAGTGGGTACCTGTTCCCTTCTCCAGGGGGTCTTCCCGACTCAGAGATCGAACCCAAGTCTGTTTTATCTCCTGCACTGGCAGGAAACACAGTCTTTCCTGAGAGCTCATGTTTCAGCATTATTCTGGAAACTCTTGGTAGGAAATTATCCAAGGCAGGATGTCGGTCAACAGGACATGAGCACACAAGGGGTCAAAGCTGTGGGCTGGCTCCATCTCAGGACCTTTGCACGTGCTTCCCTCTTCCCCCAAGATTCCCTGTGATGTTCCATCACTCAGGAAGTCCGTGGCTGAAAGGACACCTTCCCTGAGAGCCTCCCCTTCCTCTCCCATCTGCCGCCAACCTCCACGTCACCCTCCTCATTGGACTCTTTACTCCCAGCATGTGTTACTACCCACAGGGCAAATCTGCGCACCTCTAAGTCGGCTCCCCTGGCTGCCAGCTCATGGGGCACGGTTTACTTTATTCACGAAGGGCCCAGACCCTGGCCTGATCCAGAATGGGTGCTTACTCAAGGTTTGGGAGTAAAGGGGTGATCCCCTGCTCCCAGCTGGCCTCACCTGGATCCAGACCCTGCCCAAACGGGCTCTGCAGGGCTTGGTGTCAACAATAAAACTGACGCCTCTTTCTGTTCCAGAAAACTTACTCTGAGCAGATGCTGGGCAGAAAACACTACATGACGAAGGCTGGAGAGTCAAGTAGCTTGGGCCATATCACTGCTATTAAATAACAAAGAACAGCACTAATCATTATAATCATTAGTGAAATAAATGTGCCTGTGCTCAGACCTTCAGTCGTGTCGGACTCTATGACCCCATGGACCGTAACCCACCAGGCTCCTCTGTCCATGGGATTCTCCAGGCAAGAATACTGGAGTGGGTTGCCATTTCCTCCTCCAGGGGATCTTCCTGACCCAGGGCAGCTCCTGCATTGCAGGCAGATTCTTTACTGCTGAGTAAAATAAATATTACAAAACCACCTTGAGGGTTGTCCGTGGAGATGCCCCCTTCCGACTACAGGCTGCTCCAGGGTGGGGAGAGGTCAGCCCCTCCGGGCTCCACCTGCCCGGCCCACTCTGAACCTCAGCTCCAGGCCCAAGAGGACACGGCCTCTCCCCAGAGCCAGCAGGGCCAGCACCATGGACGGGGCAGGGTGGGCCGCCCAGCCGCGGAGTCCTCCCTGAGACCTACATGCGGGTCTGAGTGTTCTTCAGGGTGAAGCTCAGCTCCTCCAGGGCCTCCTCCATCTCCTGGGTGTTCTGGACCAGGGACAGGTTCTGCTCCTCCAGCTTTGTGAAGATGTCGAGGAGCTGCTTCGGATCTGTGAAGTATAGCTCCAGCTCCTGCGAGCAGAGCCGGGTGAGGCCCCTGCTCAGCGGGCCCGGCCCTGCAGCCCCACGGGAGCAGGCACTCACCTCCCCGTCGTCGGTGTCGAGGTCGTCCTGCACAGGGAGGGTGGAGCTGGACCTGCGGGGACACGGGGTCGGGGCCTGGGGCACCTCCCCAACCAGCCCTCGTCCCATCCTCTGTCCCCCAGGCAGCCGAGGCCATGGCTCCAGCCTCCTCTCAGCCTCCAGTGGTCACACCACGCCCAGTCAGTCCCTCTCACTCTAGTTAGAATAAAGCGCAGCTCCCACCTCAAGGCTGCCAGCCCCAGCAGCCCCTTCCTGCAATCCAAGAGCCAACCCGACCTCAAACCCATGGCTCCCACTGCCAGGCCCCTCCCTGGTCCCTGCTCTTTCCCTCACACCTGGGCCTTTGCTGCCCTGCTCCCTCCTTAGGACGTCTCATCACCAGCCCCTCTCACAGCTGCTGTGACACTCACGCCACACGTCAGGGACCTTGCTGGACATGCATGACCCAGCGGCCACAGGGAAGGCTGTGAGGGTCACAAGCACTGGGGGGACCTGGCCAACCTCAGTCCTGCTTCCATCACCCCTCCCAGCCTGCACCCTGTGTGGACACGCAGGCTCTGCCACCCTCAGAGCTGGCGAGGCCGGCTTGCAGCAGCAGGAGGCTGAGCGAGACCTCAGAGACTCCAGCTCAGCCTTCCTGAAGAGCAGAGCTGGCATTACAGGGCCCCGAAGGCTAGCACACTAGCCAGGCCTGTGCCTCACCCTGTAGGCACCTTGATTTCATTGTGTAGTCACTGAGTCATGTCCGACTCTTTGCGACCCCATGGACTACAACCCACCAGGCTCCTCTGTCCATAGGATTTCTCAGGCAAGAATACTGGAATGGGTTGCTATTTCCTCCTCCAGGGGATCTTCCCAAACCAGGGACTGAACCTGCATCTCCTGCACTGGCAGCCTGAGCCACCAGGGAGGCCCAGGCACACAGATGCCACTGAGTCGCCACATGGGAAACCTGCCATTCAGAAAGCCAGTCACCTGCCCAGGTCACTCTTGGCCTGGAAGGTGCCCTTCTGAGACTCTTCCTTCCAAGAAGATATAGGCTGGGGCCGGGCTGGACTTTAGCTCTGATGCTCCCTCTTGGCCAGGTGCCTCGTGAGGCCCACGGCCTGCCCGAATGTGCACAGTGGCCGTGGTCACGGGGCTGGCAGGCCGAGGTCCCTGACCTCTGCTCCCAGGGACCTTCCCTGCTGCCGGGAGCTCCAAGGCTGAGGGCACCACGCCAGAGGAGGCACGCACATCCGACCCCGGAGCTGGAGACTGCAGCCCTGCCCGGAGGGGTGACGGGGACCAGAGCTAACCTCTGTACACACCTGGCCTGTGCGCTTGGTGATGCTCCAAGTGCACCACAAAATCAGAGAAAAGGGTACAAGACCCAAGTCCGATTGTGTTGGCGCCCTGCTGAAACTTCCTGGCCTCCCTGGGGTCCGGGGACTCAAGGCAACGTGAGGGTGCAGCCCTGCCTGGCTGCCAGGCACCCTTGTCCCTCCGCACCTCGTGGGGAGCCCGCCCGGAGAGGCTGGGGTGCACAGTGACTGCACTGGAGGAGCGGGGGGGCCCGGAGGCGGCGGTGGGGCAGGCGTGTCCTGTGGTCAGTCATCGCGGCATGTGGTGGGGGTGGGGGCGGGGGTGTCTGGGACTCACAGGAAGACATTCAGGACAGGTCCCAGGGCGACTCGGTGGTCCCCGAGGGGGTGTTGCAGGGCTATGGGGTGAGTCACCGGGGCTGGATCCAGTCGGATGGTTTGTCCCTTACCATGTTTTGCATAAAACTTGAAAATAACTGTCACAATTAGAGTTTGGGATATTTTATGTGAAACTCCAGACTTCCTGCTTCCCTTTCAAGGCTCAGGGGCTCTGTCAGTCCCCGGCCGGCACTCTGGACTCTGAGGGTCCAGGCAGGTGGGTCCTCTCACAAGCATCCCCCTTGCTGCCTCCTCCATGCACCTTTGACTGTCCCAGCAGCACCCACGTGGGCCTCCCCAAGCTCAAGTTCACCAAATCACATGAACGTGTCTGCTCAGGAAACACCTCGATTTTCAGGCTGGACGTGGCCCTTCCTCAGCCTCTCCTCTGTTCCAGGCACCCCAAGCTGGCGCCACTGGGGGCTGCTCCCCAGCAGGCCAGTCTCCTCCACCACCCCCTCCCCATGCCCACTCACCTTTTGGACTCCACCCCACTGGGCACGCTGGGCAGGGTGCCCTGCTGCTGGCTGGCGGTGGTGGACAGTGCCTGGTGCAGCCGCATCACTTGCAGGAGCTTGGCAGGCCTCCTGGGGCTCTGCCCCTCTGGGGGAAGCAGAGGGGGCTGTCCATCTATCCACCCCCCCCCCACCCAGAGAGGGGCTCCTCCAGCCAGGGACTACCACATACCTCTGGAGCTCAGCTTGCCCTTGCTCTCCAGTCCTGTGGGAAGCCAGGAGAGGCTCAGGATCCCAGAAACTTGCCCAGGGTCTCCCCAAGTGGCAGAACTGCTTGGAGACCTGGCCGACC
>SJXO01005371.1:101175-118658 GCA_006408615.1 Connochaetes taurinus | reverse complement strand
ACACAGGTGCACCCGCCCCTCCCTGCTACCTTTGTCCCCCCCCGAGGACAGCAGCAGGCTCTCCTTGAAGGCCTCCACCACCTCCTTGGCCTGTCTGAGAGCAGAGCGCTTCTTCTCCTGCTCCTCCAGCCACTCCCTGGGCGACAGCTTGTACAGGAAGTCCTTGTAGACCTTGTACTGCTGCAGCATGTCCTCAAACTTGGAGATTTCGCTGCACCCAGGAGGGGACGGGCAAGGTCAGGCTCCATCCCTGGGCCCCTTGGAGGGGAGGCAACCCGGACCCTGCACGTGGGCGAGAGGGCCGGCCTGCGGGGCAGCACAGCTCAGTTCCCCAGGTCATCGCCACTCCCAGGGCAGAAGGGCCTCGGGGTGAGCCCTGCCCCGTGTCCTGGCCTCGGCCACCCACAAGGCTGGGGCTCCTGGACACGATCAGGGTGCAGAGCAGTGTGCCACACGGAGCTCCCTGGGCTCCAGGAGACACGGTGGGGCCAGTGAGCCCCCTGAACTCACCTCTTGATGTTCACGATCTGGGTGGTCAGCTCACGAATCTCCAGGATCTTCTCCATCTTGGCTTTGGACTCTTTGTCAGCCCTGGGCGAGGGGGGCGGAAGAGAAGGGGCTCAAGGGAGCATCCACGCTGCTTTCGGTCAGAGGTGCAGGCGGTGGAGCTGCCAAGCAGGGGCCTGAACTGAGGGCAAGGGTCTGTTCACAGCCACTGCAGGCGGGATGGGGGAGTGGTAGGCGTGCAGGCCTGGGCCAGGCCCAGGCAGGGGCTCACATTCTCAGCGCCTGCACGGAGCTGCGGTCGTTCTCCCTGAGAAACTCATCGAACAGGGCTGCGTCCTTCTCCAGGAACTTCTCCGCCCGCTCCAGCTCAGCTTCCTCCTGGGCCTCCAGCCTCTCCAGGCGCTGGATCTCGCTCCGCTTCATATCCAGGGCATACTGAGGGTGGGAGCGGTGTCATGCGGGCCCCACAGGGACAGGGCGCGGGGCCCAAGGGGCAGTGGCCTACCTGGATGAGAAACATCTGCCGGTTCTGGTCCACATAGCTGTTGATGTTGCTGGGCTCCAGCTTCTTTTCTGCAGCGAAAGGCACGAGGCATCTGGGGGTGGGCGGGCAGTGGGAGCAACCCCCCCAGGCGGTGGCCAGGGACCCGCGAGCCAGGTGGTACGCTACGCCCACCCTGAGGCCTGGGTCACAACAGGGACTACAACGGAGTGAGCTCTGCCTCCAGGCTGTGCAGGTACAGAGCAGTCTCCATGGCTGGAGTCTGGCCAGGTGGGAAGTCCTTCCTTGGGTCTGACGAGTTGCTCTTGCTTGTAGCACCCTTCTCCCTAGAATGAGGCTCTGGACACCCCACCCTGGAAGTTTCACCTGGCTGGATGTCGTGATGAAAGGTCTACTGGCCAGGACAGTAACAGGATGGGGTGGTGAGAGAGAAAACAGGGCAGCAAAATCTCTGGCTGGGGCGCCCTGAGCCTCCAGCAAGGATTCCCAGGTGGCTCTGGTGTAAAGAACCCACCTGCCAAGGCAGGAGATGCAAGAGATACAGGTGTGATCCCTGGGTGGGGAAGATCCCCTGGAGAAGGAAATGGCAGCCCACTCCAGTGTTCCTGCTGGGAAATCCCATGGACAGAGGAGCCTGGCGGGCCACAGTCTACAGGGTCACAAAGAGTCAGACACAACCGAGCATCTGAGCACACGCACAAGCCTCCAGAGGCTAAGTCCACCCTGGCAGGGTTCAGCTGGGTGGGAGGAAGCTGGCGTGGGTATCAGGGCCGCCTTCTGGAGTGCAAGCAGCAAGGCATCTCAGTTGGGGTCAAGGCCCACGGGGCCTCTTTCCCGGCCTTTCTGAGAGCACGGGCTGGGGCACCCCTGCTGTGGATGCAACTGTGGGCTCTCGGCCTTGTCCTTCAAACCCGCTCCTTTCCAGAAGGACATGCTGCAGTCCACGAGGCCTGTTTTAAGTCGAGATGCCTGGCCTGGCCATCCTGAACTCCTCAAGGAAGTCAGACCTGCTGGGTCCAGTCTTGCCCACTTGGATGCCCCCTGCTACTCCTGGGTTTTAGCAATAACAGGCAGTGGCGGCAGAGATAAGACATAGGCAGAGCTCCACACTCGACACGTCAAAGATATTCTGAGCTTCCCACCCACATAACAAGACTCGGTGTCAAGGGTGGAGGCTGGGGTCTCTCCATGCTCACATTCAGGGCCATACAGCCCAAGGGGTCCAGGACTTCCCTGGTGGTCAGACGGTAAAGCGTCTGTCTACAGTCCGGAAGACCCGGGTGCGATCCCTGGGTTGGGAAGATCCTTTGGAGGAGGAAATAGCAATCCACTCCAGTACTATTGCCTGGAAAATCCCATAGACAGAGGAGCCTGGTAGGCTACAGTCCATGGGGCCGCAAAGAGTCGGACATGACTGAGCGACTCCACGTTCCCGTTCACATTTGCATAGCCCAAGGGGTCCAGGACTCTGACCTCAACTGGTTCTTTCAAGCTTATTGGCTTATACTCCATCGGTAGAACACTGATACATATGTTTAGTAATTCAGACTTCCTTGTTTTGTCCCTCAGTCATGTCTGACTCTGTGACCCCATGGACTGTAGCCCACCCGCCAGGCTCATCTGTCCATGGGATTCTCCAGGCAAGACTACTGGAGTGGGTTGCCATGCCTTCCTCCAGGGGACGTTTCCAACCCAGGGATCAAACCCGGGTCTCCTGTGCTGCAGGCGGATTCGTTACTATCTGAGCCACCAGGGAAGCCCTTCGGAGCTCTTACCGGGTGATGAAAATGACAGCAGCCCTCACACAGCTCCCTGTCACTACACGCAGTGAGTGAAGACACTGAATCCCAGGACCCACGAGGCTAGTTATCAGCAGAAGCGGCAGCGGCAGGACAACGCTGACTTGCCCAGGACAGACAAGCCAGGCGAGACACCTGTGTCTGATACACAGTGAAGCCTGCACTCACGGCGCAGGTCGGCAGTCCGACTGCACACAACACCAGGGTTTAAAGGCCGCTAGGTTGGCAGTCCATCTGGAACTGATCTTTGCAGCCTGGGAGGCAGAGATCAGGCATAAAGAAGACCCGTTGCCACCCCCCCACACACACACACACCACACCACAACCCTGCATGGCTCAAGCCTGTTAAAAGCACTGCTCGTACAGGAAGGGCAAAGGCGGGCCTGGGGACCAGGACTGGGGACTGTGGGGCGGGGAGACAGAGCGAGGGACGGGGTGCACCTCGGGTCATGGCGAGCTTCCAGGCCACCTGCTCGTGGAAGCTACGCAGCTGCTCAGCCCGCTCCTCCCGGTCCTCTGTCTCGTCCTCCAGCTGCAGCTCGCGGCGCAAGCTGGCGTGCTTGGCAGACACCTTAGACGAGCAGGTCATCTTCTCATGCACCCGCAGCTGCTTCTTCTGCTCACGGTCCTGCGGGAGGCGAGCGGGAAGGCAGGGCTGGGTGGGGACAGACGGATCGGCCCCTCCCTGCTGCCTGTCCTGTCAGGGTTGCAGAGCTTCAGGCGACACGCACAGGCAGAGGCGCACACTTGGAGGGGTGTGGGGGCCCACGCGTGTGCTCTGTGCAGGGGGGAAGCGCCCGGGGTGAGGAGGATCTCCCTGTGGAGAACACGGTGCAGGCAGGCAGGGCACCAGAGGAGCTGGGGAACCCTGGTCGGATGTGATTCCAGTCGGGGTGCAGGGACACACTCCCTGCCTCATCTATCCGAAGGTCACACTCAAGCCGAATGTCTTGGGCTATGATTTCTAAATCTGACAAACCAAGGCTCAGAGAAGCTGGATCCTCAGTTTCCAAGTTTGATAAGGAAGCTCGTTACTTACTGGGGGTGACCTGGGGCTGGGGGTCACTGGGGATCTGCAGCGCCCCAGCCCTTCACTTGGGAGGGGTCTCAGGACGGTGGGGGGGCTTTCTTCCCGGTGGCCTAGCGCCCACCCCTCCTGCCGCCCAGGCCCTGAGGATGTTGCTGGCTCGAGCCTGCATGTGGCGTCCCCTGGTCAAATCCGACACCCACTGGTCCTGCCAGTGGCAACGCCTGCTCCCCTCTAACGTGTGGCGGGCACTGATTTGTGTGTCCTGGTGCAACAAAACTGGGAAAGTGCCACCTGAGAGGATTCCAGTCAGAAAAGGTCTGCAGTCTGAAGGCACTGGGAGGCTCCTCAGTGTGAGGAGGTTGGGGTTGTGCTGGGGGGCAGGGGGCCCTGAAGAAAGGCAGAGGGTCCCTGAGGCCGGTCCAGGCTGGGAGAAGGAAGGGCAGGCTGCGCTGCTGCTGGATGAAGGGAAAGTGTGTGTCGGGGCTGGGAGGGGGGTGAGTGTGTGCATGTATGAGTGTGTGAGTGTGTCTGTGTGTGAGTGTGCACATGTGTGCATCTGCGTGGGTGTGCGTGTATGGGTGTCTGTGCATGAATGTGTGTGAGTGTACATGTGTGTGTGTGCATGTGCATGGGTGAGCATGTATGTGTGTGTGTCTATGCGTGAGTGTGCACATGTGTGTGTGCATGGGTGTGTGTCTGTGTGTGAATGTGAGTGTACACATGTGTGTGCATGTGCATGGGTGAGCATGTATGGGTGTGTGTGCGTGAATGTGTGAGTGTACACGTGTGTGTGTGTGTCTGTGCATGAATGTGTGTGAGTGTACACGTGTGTGTGCACGTGTGCATGTATGGGTGTGTGTCTGTGCGTGAATGTGAGTGTACATGTGTGTGTGCATGTGCATGGGTGAGCATGTGTGTGTCTGCGTGAACGTGTGTGAGTATACACGTGTGTGTGCGTGTGCATGTATGGGTGGGTGTGTGTGAATGTGCATGAGTGTACACATGTGTGTGAGTGTGTACACTCATGTGTGGGGTGTGCACACGTGTCTGTGTTTAAGAGTGTAAGCATGACAGTGCATGCGTGTGCATGCGTGTGCATGTGTGTGTGGGTGCACTGCTCAAGCACCTCGCAGACTGGCTCAGGGCCTGTCACCTCTCCATCCAGGCAGGAGGTGGGAGCATGACTGGCACCCCGTGGAATCCTGATCAGGTCTGGGGTGGAGCCGGAGGCCCTACCCGTCCCCAAGTGTCCTTGGTCCTGGTCGGGGTGGCAGAGGGAGCCGCTGCCTGAGGAATCTCAGAGGCTGAGCCCTGAGCTGGGGGAAAGCAGGCAGCCCCTGAGAGAGCCCAGGACACTGGCCACGCCTGTGCCTCTGGCCCACTGGGTGAGTCCCCTCAGCCTGGCTGCAGGGCAGTGGAGGGGTGGACTAGCTGGGCACATGGGGGTGCAAGAGACTGCTGGCGTGCAGATACAGAGTGTGCTGGCGGACAGGGCTGATCCTGAGACTCCCAAGCTCTGCAGAGACACAGCTGTGTGTGTGCACACATGTGTGCACATGTCTGGCCCCCAAGAAGTCCAGTGAGAGGGGACTGTGCAAGGTTAGCGCATGCGGGGGATCTCCCAGGGCCTGGGGGTCAGAGAGGGTGTCGGGAGGGGATGGCGTCTACACCAGGTTCCACAGAAGATAAGGCACGCTGGCTAAGGCTCTGGGACAGACACTCCCTGAGGCCCCCTGACAAGAACCCAGGAACAGCAGTGGTGGCGCTGGTACGAGAGGAGGAGGAGAGACCTGGGGCCAGGCGGCGTCGAGGCGCCTTCACAGGCAGTGTGAGCCGCCGACTGTCTTAGAGCGAGTGTGCGGGGGACCAGTGCTCTGGCCGAGGCGGGCAGGCTCCCCCCAGATACTCACCAAGAGAGACTTGTTCCGCTCCTGTTCTCTGAGCAAGAAGAAGTCCACGTTTCCGGACATGTGGAAAGGATTCGCTGGCTGGTCAGGAACATTCTTGGACGCTGTTGAGGGAGAGGTCCCATTAGAGAACCAGGGGCGATCTGGGCCTGCAGGTCCCGGCGTCCCCGCTGCCCAGCGGGGAAGCGCCCACTGAAGCAGGCGCCAACAGCAGGCGCTCTCTCGGATCCAGCTGTGCCTGGAGTCCATGCCTGGACCTCCCAGCTCTATAAACTGACCTGCTTGGTTTAGCCTGTTTAGCTTCCACCCCTGGCATCTGAGAGACTGTGTGGACCCAGACCTCCCTGCGTCTCAGATACTGCTGCTCTCCTGGCCCTCTGTCCTCGCGTTTAGTCTCAGGAACCCGGCGGCCATAAGGGAGAGAGGTCCCACCTGCCCTTTGTAAGTGATGCAGCCGACAGGCCGTGGAATGTGCGGGGCCTGCCTGCAGGGGGCGGGGAGGCCAGCAAAGCGGCTCTGTCCCTGCAGGAGCTGCCTTGAGCAATGAGGGCAGCGTGCCGGGCTGCTCGGGAGGCTGGGGCTGCCAAGGACCCCAGTCCTGCTGCCCCCCACCCAGGCAGGAGGGAGATGTTCCCACAGCCCAGCTCACCAGGTGTCAGAAAACATGGAACCCAGAGGGCGCCAACCTATCAGCTTAAAAATACAGTTGCTTTCCTACTACCCTCGATTTAGAAGAAACAGGGTTCATCATTTTAAAAAAATCTTCAAATTAAAAGGAAATTTGCATGTGCTCAGTCACGTCTGACTCTTTGCGACCCCATGGGTCCATGGGGTTTCCCAGGCAAGAATACGGGAACGGATTGGCCGTTTCCCTCTTCAGGAGATCTTCCGGACCCAGGAACCGAATTCACGCCTCTTGCGTTAGCAGGCGGATTCTGTCCCACGGAGCAGCCGGGGAGCCCAGGAACTATTAATACAAGGAGACAGACAACCGAGCAGAAACGTGGGCAGAAGGCAGGTGCTTCACCACACAGAACCATCAGTGCCCCGCAAACACGGCTTGTCCCCCTCGCTGGCCACGGGGAACACGGGATGCTAACACACGCCCAGCCGCCCAGGTCACCCAGAAAGGAAGGGCTGGTGCCCAGGGCTGGGGCGGCATGAAGTGACTGGAGCCCTCACACCTGGTGGTGGGCTGTGAGCTGGTACAGTCGCTCCGGTAGATGTTCAGTGACAACTTCTAAAGTTTAACATCCCACCAGCAGCTCCAGTCCTCCTGGTACGCGCAGGGGAAACAGCCTCAGAACAGCAGGAGGTGGAGAAGGAAGAGGATGTGGAGTCCACCTCTCCCCACAAACGCATCAGCAATGCACGTGCAAATGGAAGGGCTGTCACAGAGCTCCTGCTGAACCAGCCAGGACCTCAGACACCTAAAAGGATCCCACGCGACCAGCAGGACAAAAGAAGGGAGGAAGAGGAGGGGCGACAGGACCTGTACTCCAGTGGGGCTGAGGGGAGCGGGGGTTCCTGCCGCCAGCAAAGGACAGAAGGGGAGCTTCAGGGGCTCTGAGGGTGCCCAGCAGCTGGCCAGTGACAGGCAGGCCATGGTTTTTCCAGTAGTCATGTATGGATATGAGAGTTGGACTATAAAGGAATCTGAGCATGGGAGAATGGATCCTTTTGAACTGTGGTGTTGGAAAAGACTCCTGAGAGTCCCTTGGACTGCAAGGAGATCCAACCAGTCCATCCTTAAGGAAATTAGTCCTGAATATTTATTGGAAGGACAGATGCTGAAGCTGAAACTCCAATACTTTGGCCACCTGCTCTGAAGAACTGACTCATTGGAAAAGACCCTGATGCTGGGAAAGAATGAAGGTGGGAGGAGAAGGGGACAACAGAGGACAAGATAGTGGGATGGCATCACCGACTCAATGGACATGAGTTTAAGTAAACTCTGGGAGTTGGTGATGGACAGGGAGGCCTGGTATGCCGCAGTCCATGGGGCTGCAAAGAGTCGGACACAACTGAGTGACTGAACTGAACTGAACTGATGGGGACAGCAGACCATCAGCCATCCTCAGGAGAAAGGAGGGAAACGTTCTAGATGGCAAACGGGGTGGAGGCTGTACACAGAGTTGTGCACATTTATCAAAATGGATCAAACTGTGACCTGGAGGTTTGTCATTGCACTGCATAGGAATGGTACCTCAGTGAAGACAGACAGACAAGCCACAGGGCAGACCCCTGGCCCTTAGTGTCACGCTCAGCTCAATGCAAGCATCATGGGTAGAAGAAACTGCTGGGTGAACAGCTGGGATGGGCAATGCAGGATCAGGCTGAACCCAGCGCTTACAGGTGGCTTCCAGGGAGGCAGCCGAGAGCACAGAGCCCTCCGGGAAGGGGTCTCTGCACACACAGGCAGACACAGGTTCTCTCAGGCAGCCTGGTCAACGCTGAGCCAGAGGACATGCAGGACCGACAGAAACGGCCTCAGTGACACCACCAGGAAGGGGGCAGACGTGCTCGCCACAGGGACAGGCTATCGGACGAGCAGCACCGTTTCTCCGCCAGAAGCATAGGGAGCGAAAGGACGCGGAGGCCGCTCTGCTCGGTTAGACAAGGCTGAAGGTGTTCAGATCTCAACTGACTGTGGGTGAGAACAAACCTTCTGTGGGAAGATGTTCCTGAGACAACTGGGTAAATCTGACGCTGGTCTGGTTGACTGCTTCTGGGCATGTGAGAAAGGCCCTGCTACGTGAAAATGCACACTGCAGGAGCGCAGGAGCGCCTGGGGTCTGTCCTGGCAAAGTCTGCAGCAATGTGGGTGCAACCAGAGATTGTCACACTGAAGAAGCCAGAAAGAAAAAGACAAGCACCTTATGATCTCACTCAGACGTGGCATCTCACGTACGCCACCGGGCCCTCCCTGGTGGTCCAGGGGCTAAGTCTCTGTGCTGCCAATGAAGGGGGCCCGGGTTCAATCCCTAGTCAGGGAACCAGATCCCACATGCCGCAACTAAGGGTTCCCATGCAGCCAACGAGAGACCCTGCGTGCCACAATGAAGACAAAGAGCTCGTGTGCCCAGCTAAGATCCAGCGCAGCCGAAACAGGGCTTCCCAGGCGGCACTAGCGGTAAAGAACCCACCTTACAAAGCAGGAGACGGGAGAGACGCAGGCTCGATCCCGGGGTAAGGAAAATCCCCTGGAGGAGGAAATGGCAACCCGCTCCAGTACTTTTGCCTGGAGAACCCCATGGACAGAGGAGCCTGGCGGGCTACAGTCCATGGGGTTGCAGAGTCAGACATGACTGAGTGAGTAACAATTTCACTGTACAGCACAGATAGGCAATATCCTGGGATGAGCCATAATGGAGAAGAATATTAAAAAGACTGTATGTATGTGCATAGCTGAATCACTGTGCTATACAGCACAGCAGTGTAAATCAACTACACTTCAAAAAAAGAAAATTTTGAAACAGTAAAATATTCTGGCAAAGACAAAAAAAGAAAAAAGAGAAGAATAGGTAAGGCAAACGTGGCTAAATCTTGTCTGCTTCCTATCTGGTGACGAGCACATGAGTTCACTGACCTTCAGGCTCTACTAGGCAGGTTTGGGTTTTGATAACTAAAAGAAAGAGGAAGTGGGGGTGGGCAGGGTGGACAGGGAAGCCCAGCCCCAGGGCAGGAGCTTGGTCAGAGAAGGCAGGCTCAGGGAACGTGCTCAGAGCTGCTCGCCTCCGCAGGAGGAGCAGACTGGCTTGTGGGGCCGGGCTGGGGGTGCGGACAGCCAAGGGACCAGAAGGCAGTCCAGGAAGCCAAGGCATGGAGGACACAGCAGGGCCCAGAGGACAAGGCGTGTAGCTGCCAGACGCGCCCCCTTCTGTCTCCTGACAGGTGGCCACCTTGCGACTCACTGACAAGCCGCATTTCTCAGCTTCCCTTGCAGATACTGACGGCCCCATAATGGAGTGTGGCAAGAAACTGTTGGGTGGGACTTCTGGGAAAGATCTTTTCCCAAGGACGGCTGAGTTAGCCTTTCCCCTTCCTCCTTCTCCCTGTCTGGAAGCAGATGTGATAGCTGGAGCTACTGCAGCCATTTTCTGCCCAGGCAACAAGCTTGTGGTTGAAAGACCAGAAAGTAGAGATGGTCGAGCAGAAAGACTTAGACCTGGCCACCTGGGAGGCTTGCAAGGCTGCTTCTGGTAGAGCCACAGAGCCCCGGCCTGCCCCCCACGCCGCTCAGCACTGGAGGAAAAGCAGATCCTACTTTGTGGCTTACACTCCTGTTGCTTCAGGCTTCAGTAACCCAGTTTCTAATGAAAACAGAAACTTTTCTCACTGTCCTTCCCACCAGAAGCTACGTCTGAGGACATCTGAGGCCTGAGGGTGAGAGTTTGCCTCCCACTGATGGAACGTGCATTCCCAGGTCCAGAATTACCTTTGCCTTTTTTCGCATGCTTCTTCTTTTCTTCAGTGACTGAAGAACTATTGTCCATGGATTCTGGGCCATGCTCTGGGGAGACACAAAAGTGACAGCCACAGCAAAGCCTCAGCAGCATGTGACAGCTGTGCACGCGACACTGAGCCAGGGAGCTCTCAGGGGCCCCAGTCCCAGGGCCCCACCTGCCCAGTGACCCGCCCCAGGGCCCCACCTGCCAGATGACCAGCCCCAGGCCCCCACCTGCCAGATGACCCGTAGCACCCACACCTGATGATTATGCTGACCTTGCCAGGAAGTTTTGAGGACTGAGCAAAAAGATGGCCACAAAAGTGCCAGCATACGTGCCTGAACCATGACGGCATCTTGTGACTCCCATTGGGCACCCCTCCCCTTTGCTCCTAAGAACAGAGCAGGAACGGTTTTTCACAGAGACCACAGGCTCTGTGCCTCTGACGCCTGCCCAGCCAACCCTTCTGCTAGGAGCCTCCTCAGGCCTCCAGGGACTGCAGTGGAAGACGCAGAGACCCCTTCCCTGCCATTCCCCTGTCAGCTGACACCACGGCACCTCCTGAGGCAGGCAGGCAACAAAGGGAGAAAGCAGGTGGGTGGCTGCCATTACCCGCTGGTCACTTGGTCTGTGGAGATGACCCTGCATCAGCACTGAATTCCCCCAATGCTCCACAACTCACCACACATCCCCCAGAGGCCCTACAGGAGCCTAGAGCTCAGCAAAATCAGTGCCTCGAGCATCCCCAGACCTGCAGCCAGGCCCTCCTCCTCTGCTCAGCCCCTGTCCTCACCAGCCCCCACGGCCCCACGCCCTGACCCCTGAGGCCCAGCCCGCTGTGCAGGCTCCGCGTCCCTCTTCGAGGTGCCTTTCTCGCCACCATGGCACTTGTCCACATGCCCTCCCTTCGTCTGGGTTCTTCCCAGCATCTCTTCAGTGCCCGCCTGTCCAGGACGGCGGGAGCTCACCCCACCCCGGGCCTCCCTGGGTCAGCTCTGGAGTGGCCCCCACAAGACTGGGGAGACGCTGCTGCTTCTCAGTAACAGACAGAACCGAGACACGGGAGGTGGGCTCGGACAGCTCAGGCCTGACACCCACTTGCCCCAAGCCCCTGGGCACTCCTGCCCTCCAGAACCCCCATGGCCCAGGTGCCACAAGCAAAAGGCGCAGGTCTGTGCTCCTTGATGGGGCTGCGACAGGGCTTGGGTTTTCTCCAAAAATAAATCAATAAATAAAATTTGTAAAAAAAGATTTCCTTAAGACACTGGCTCCAAAGCAAGAGAAGGGGTCCCATTTCTAAATTCCCATCAACAGACGCGGCAGGGAAGTGGCTCCAGCCTCCATGTGGCCCTTCAGCAATCAGACAGCCCAACTTGGAGGATGATCCTTGCTGTCCACCCTGGTGTTTCTAGCTCTGCTCGCCACATGAGAGACCAATGGACCTGAGAGACGAGGGGCTGAGGCAAGAAAGAGACTTGGATCAGGGAGCCGGCAGATCAAGACGACGGCAGGCGAGCACCTCAAAATAACCATCCTGTGGGGTCTAGAAAAGACCCTGATGCTGGGAAGGTGGGAGAAGGGGACAACAGAGGATGAGACGGTTGGATGGCATCACCAACTCGACGGATGTGAGTTTGAGAAAACTCTGGGAACTGGTGATGGACAGGGAGGCCTGGCGTGCTGCAGTCCATGGGGTTGCAGAGAGTCAGACACAACTGAGTCAATGAACAACACAGTGGGGTCTGGATGCCAGGTTCTTTTATAGATCAGAGATGGCAGGAGATGAGGAAGCAAGGTGAAAAGACCACTATTCTTGCAAACATCTCCTGGAACAGCAAGCCTCAGGCAGGGGTATGTGTCAGCTTCTTCCCTGCCATCCACAGGTGGACAGAGTTCCGGACAAAGGCACTTGTTTAACAGTCAGGCAGAGGGGCAGGATTCTCTGAGACAGGCCGTTCCATATGATTATAATAGCAAAAGTGACAGAAAGCAAGTCAAAGAAACAGTTCCAACATGGAATCGGAACTGACTTCTCCTTCCAACACTGGCACCAGCAAGCCACACAAGGAACTCAGGCCACCCTCCCTGCTGCTGCTGGACTGGAGGCTGGTAGCCACGCCACAAAATGCCAGAATCCCCCAGAATGCCCCCGCCTCGGCATTAACTTCTCTCCTGGAAGCGGGAGAGTTCCTGTCTGGGGCTCTGACAGCACCTGCGTGCTGGAGAGTCATTTTGGTGGAGAGACTGACTCCGGGTCTTCTTGCTTGGTCATCTCCCACGACGTCGCCCCTTTCCTGGATATCTATTCTATTTAATGCCATCGTGAATGGAACTGCGGCTTAATTCCCAAGCTGGACTGTTCGTGGCTGGAATATGGAAACGCAACTCATGTTCGAGTGTTGGTCTTGCGCTCTCCTATTCTGAGCACACAGAGCTTTCTCAGGGATTCTCCACATACAGGATCACAACATCTGTGAGCAGGGAGTCTTGCTTCTTCCGTCCCCGTCTAAACGCTCTAGCTGAACTCAGCATGGTGTTGGAAAGCAGTGGTGGAAGGTCCTAACCCTTGGGGAAAGCGTGCAGCCTAACAGAATTTCATTGTGGGCTTTCTGTGTACTGGGTTCTGGAAAAGACAGCAGCCTTAGAGGCAAACAGAGAGCCCCCAGCCCTCAGGCAGATGACAGTCTACCAGCCGGGGGAGAGGGCCAGGGCTACTAGAAGGTAAAGCTGGGGAAGGAGGAGGGTGGCGAAGGTGTGGGGCCCCCAGGAAAGCCCTGGATGGTGGGGTGGGGAGGTGGCTCACTGAGAAAGCTCGTGGGGGGGCCGGTGGGGGAGCACTCTGTGCAGGGACTGCATGGTCTGTCCGAGGAGCAGAGAGGAGAGCGGCAGGTCACTCTGCCCCAAACCCTCTGAGAGCGGGCCTGCCTCTGTGCCCTTGACCTCTGCACTCCAGCACAGCGCCTGGCACAGAGCAGGCGCGCCCACATGTGGCCCCCAGCCCAGGCTTTGGACAGCCCGATTCTGCAGCTCCCCAGACTAAGACTGGGTTGCGTAAAACCATCTTCCCTAAATCGCCAAACTAAAGGGCTGCACCCAGCACCATCCCTACAGTCAGCAGCAGATGGGGGAAGGGACGCCTACACGCGGGGCGGGGGTGTCCCCAGCACGGGAGGTGCAGACATGGGGGAGCACGCCCCCCCACCAGCCTGCTCAGGTTCGACCCTGGCAGTGAGCTTCCTTCACCAGGAATGACCCCTCGCCCGCCCAGTCTCGCCTTTGGGAGATACCACCATCCACTCAGTGATCACTTCCCCCCAGTCCACCCCTGGACCCAAGTCGCTCAGGTGGGTTCTGGCCTGGATGCCAGGAGTCCCCAGAGACAGGGGGACCAGCCACAGGCCACGTCTCCCAGAAGCAGGGGTCCTGCAGCCCCGCCCCCACCAGCCCTGCCTGGGGAGCCTGGGTTCCACTCTGGTATGGCCAGCCCCTCTGCCAGGCCAAGCTCCCCACCGAGGTCCTCTGCCCTCTACACCAGGGCACGGACTAGCCGTGTCTCGATGGAGATGTGGCCATTTCCCCCACCTCCACCCCCGCTCAAGGTGGGAGGAATGGTGCCCCAGTCACACACTCGTATACCTGGGCTGTCTCCATCACCCCAGCAGGTCCTCCCCCTGCCCACAGGGCCCTACACGCTGGCCCACACTGGCCTCTGTCTCTTCCTCCAGCATCTCACTTCATCCCCAGCTCACGGCCTGGAACACCCTCCCCTCTGAGAATGGAGCATTTTCTGCCACATCAATAAACAAGGAACCAACAGTCTAAAGTGACTCCTGCCCTCAAGGGCACCCAGGAAGGAGAACAAGACCTGCGATCCCAGGACACCAGTGCCAATGGTAAAGGAAGGACACTGGCCCCAGGGGGCTGACAGGCACATGAGAGGAGCGATCTCAGCGAGCCCAGACTCCCACAGCGCTGGATTCCTTAACCCAGCCCAGACTCCCGCGTCTTCCCACACTGGGAAAGCGCTGGATTCCTTAACCCAGCCCAGACTCCCGCGTCTTCCCACACTGGGAGAAGCGCTGGATTCCTTAACCCAGGCTATCTGGTTTTCTTTCATTAACAATAATCTTTTGATGTTCAGACTACCTGCTCTTTGTGGCAAAACTTCTATGTGACCCGCCTCCTCCCCTCCCCTCCTGTAGCAGTTCTCTCAATGCTTCTCCCAGGCTTGAAGTCCTGCAGACTCACACTGAATAAGACATGACTCAGCTTTCCCGCGTGCCCAGTCATGTCTGCCTCTCTGCATCCTCATGGACTGTAGCTGCCAGGCTCCTCTGTCCATGAAACTCCCCAGGCAAGAATACTGGAGCGAGCTGCCATTTCCTACTCCAGGGGATCTTCCCAACTCAGGGACTGAACCTGCATCTCTTGAGTCTCCTGCATTAGCAGGCGTTTCTTACCACTAGCACCACCTAGGAAGCCCAAATATCCCCAGGGAATGAAACATAATTCTAAACTTGCAGGTTGTGGATATTTTTTCAGTCAACAGCACCATCACGTTGCTTTGTTTTGTTTTGTTATCTGTAAACGTTTCAAAGCTGTCTTTTTTCTGGTAACCCCGGTTCAGTCTTTCGTCATTTCTCAGTTTACTCCGGAGCAGAGCGGATGAGAAAGAGGGAGGGGGTACACTGTTACACAGTGTAACAGGGACAGCCGTGGACAGCAGCCTCCAACAGAGACTGTACCCACACACGTGGAAGCGCCTTTGCTGGAAGCACTAAAGGTTTACGGGAGCTCGAGGTTCGATAAGGAGCAGTCTGCACAGCATCTGGGTTAATGGGGAAGAAGGCACAGGGAGCGTTTCTGTTGTGTGGCCATTGGTGTGAGAAAAGGACAGGCTGTGCGTGCATTTGTGTGGATGTGTGCAAGGTGTGAGCACGGCAGGCGTCAGGCTCGGAGGGAAAGAGAGCACAGCGGAGCCTCCAAGCAGGTGGAGTTTCACACGGGGGCTCTCAACACCCTTTGGAATCGGAAGCTCAGGACCAGTAAACCAAAGCAGAGGGTGTGTGGCCAGTTCTGCCCCTCAGCAGGAGCCCCGGGGAGGAGGTGCGGGCCTCCAGCGTCGGGGCGGGGGGAGGGGGGTACTGGCCAGCAGCTGAGGCTGCAGGAAGGCTGAGCGAGCCCCACCTCCACTGTGGCACCTTCCTCAAGGCCTGTCTTGGGGTGAACTGTGTTCCCTCTCAAATGAATGCTTTTGAAGATCTGAAGTCCCAACACCCAGCACCATAGCATGTGACCCTGTTTGAAAAGATAGTGGCTGCAGATGTACCTCCAGTGAGGTCACGCTGGGCGAGTGTGTACAGCCTTAATAAGAAGGGGAAATGATGGAACACACACGTAGAACGTGAGGATGGAGTGAAGATGAAGGCAATGCTTCTACCAGCCAAACACCACCAGAGGTCGCCAGCAAACCACCAGAATCCGGGAGTGCACAGGGCACAGGGTCCCCTCCTGCCTCAGAATGCAAGCATCCCTGCCCGGGACTCCTGGTGCCAGCAGCTGTGAAACAATAAACTCTGGGGTTTGGGGCTTGGCTAGAGCAGCCCTAGGGGTTACAGCACGGAGTTTCTAGGGAACTTGGCAAAGCCTGTGATTTCTGGACCGTGGCCTGGCTTAGTTAGAATCGTTGTCGCCTTGATTCCACCTTGATTCCGCCGCCCCAGGCCCCCCAAGGCTGCCTCTGACGGCTGCGCAAGCCCTCACCAGCCCACCACTTACTGTTCAAAGTTACGCTCTTGGAGACCACAGGAGGCAGGTTCTCGGACATCGGCGCCGAGGAGGAAGCGTGCACTGAGAATCCTGACATCGGCTAGAGGAGACGCCCAGCCTGGGGAGAGACAGCGTCTGAGCCGGGTGGGTCCAGCCCGCAGCCCGCAGCCCGCCCTCCGCCGACGGCTGCTGAGAACAGCGGTCACCTACCCGAGGCTCACCACCAGGAGTACACTTGCAGCTCCGACCCGCCGCGCCTCCCTCCTCTCCCCCCGTGGTTCCAGCCGCCCAGGGCTAGTCCTGCTCGCGGAGCCGCCCACCCACGGCCAGCACTCAGGCCCGCTCCTCCCCAGAAGCATCTTCCCACCACCCCATCCTCTTCCCTTTGACCGGTTTTCAATAGCTGATGTATCCCTCTAACAACGGGCGATTACCTAGTTCCCCTAGAACGTAAGCTGCCTGAGGACCAGAGGAGGCGCTGATTGGTGGCTCGTCAGGCGTTCCGCCCCACCGCGGCGCTTCTTTTTCACTATTTGCGGAGCTAGTCTGCATTTTGCAGAGGAGGAAACAAAGTAGCAAACTGTCCAAAGTCACACCACCAGGAGAGGCCGAGGCTGGGACTCCCGCCCAGGGACTCCCTTCCAGCCGCATGCCTGCTGCAGCCTCCACGAAAGGAAGCGAGGTACTCGGCTTGTAGCAGGGCTGGGCCTCCCCACACCCACGCCTGGCCCGTCCGGGCGTGTGGCGAGGGTGCATGGGCCCGGAGGGAAGAGGGGTTGCTAGACGGCTGGCTATGCGATGAGTAAGGAACAGGGAGCCTTGCGACAGGGGCTTGGAGGGGCGCGCGAGGTGTCCGCCCCGACCCCGCCCGTGGCTCCCGCCCAGGTCCCTAGCGCACCCACCCGCTCTGCACGCCGGCGCTCTCTCCGAAGCCTCTGAGCTGCTGCCCCGGGGCTCCGAGAGCCCAGGCCTTCGGTTTACGTCGCCATGGCAACCATTCTCCCGGCCGGCGGGGCTGTGACGTCACAAAGGCTCCGGCCTCCCCACTGCGCCCGCGCCGCGGAGGGGCTGAGCTGTAAGAGGACTTCTCCCTGCCCAGCTCGCGCGGGCTTCCTTCCCAGCCTGCACCCCTCTTGCTGTTTCCGTCCTTCTCCTGATTGATTTTTTTCACCTGCACCACCTACCTGCCTCTTCCTGCCGAGTGAACCTTACAGTCTAGAGGGGCGGCTCTGACAACCGTGGTCCCGGGCCGCAGCATCCCACGTGCTGGGAACTAGTTACAGAAGCAAACATTCTGCAGGACCCGGGCGGCGGACCCGGCGATCTGGGCGCCGACAAGCCCGCCCGGCGAAGGTGACTTCGGTGCTGACTCGAGTGGCGATCCGCTGCTCCACAGGCTGCATGTGACCCATGATGAGGGCAGGGTGGCACACCTGTCAGTAAACAGGGAGGGGTCCGCGCTCAATCGCCGAGACTCACCCCCCGCCCCCACCCCCACCCCGCCAGGTCCCCTATCCCCCA
>SJXO01005371.1:63844-98317 GCA_006408615.1 Connochaetes taurinus | reverse complement strand
GGGGGGGGGGGTGTGGGGGGGGGTGGGGGGGGGGGGGGGGGGGGTGGGGGGGGGGGGGGGGGGGGGGGGTGGGGGGGGGGGGGGGGGGTGGGTGGGGGGTGGGGGGGGGGGGGGGGGGGGGGGGGGGCATCCTGGGTCATACTGTGGTCGGAAGGGTGGCCTGCATCATAGGGTGGTCGGAGGGGTGTCCTGACTGGAGGTCTGCAGGGCGCCCCAGCAGGGTGGTCGTGATCTCCACAAGGAAGCTGACAGTCAGACTGGAAGGTGTTTTCCCATGACCACAGCCCATAAGAGGCAGAACTGGGACTCAAACCTGGGCCGTCTGACTGCACAGCCCAGAGCATGACCACCCCTGTGCCTCCTCCACCCCAACCCACCCCAACCCCTGCCTGGAGAGAGAGGGTGCCCAGGCATCTGGGGAGGGCCAGGTTAGGGGGTCCACAGCAGGGGATGGACACTGTGGGTTCTCAGCCAGGCAGGGGCCCTCCCTGTGCTTCTTGGCCTCAGGGAGCCTGACGTCCGGGCCCGTGTAAGTTTAGAACCCCTCCCCTGGGTGCCAGTCGTCTCCTGCAGAATGGACGTGGACCACATGGGACACCTCCGTGGCTGCCCCGGGAGTCTGGAGGCTGACAGTGGCAGTGGGAAGGAGCAGCCGTGCCACCGATAGAAACCCAGGGGCACTCTTGGTAACTCCCACTGGGGCTGGACGGGTGCCTGCCCCGGCCACTTGTGTCTGGATTTCCCTTTCCCTTTCCTTCAGGTTCAGAGATTGCAGGACGTGGAGAAAGTCTGCCTCACGGTGAGCCAGAGCTCTCGTGAGCCATACGGACCCTGGGCACGGCTTCCACCTCACCGGCCTGCCACACGGGGCCACTTGGCTCCAGTCCTGCTGCAGTCCACGCTACTCTTGTGGACCCATCCAGGGAGGCCACCAGGCCCTGGAAGGGAGCATGAAGCATTCCACCTGCCCCGCAGGCTCCTCCCACCCCAGGGCCCTCACCTGCCCTGGCAGTGCTTGGGACTAGCCTGCTGTTCCCCTCCCTGTCATTGGATTGCTTGCCTGACCGCGCAGATGGGCAGGTAATTTGATTGGTACCTGGGGAGAAAACAGGGCAGCTTTTGGTATCCACATTTGGCTGCAGGAGAATGTGTTCAGAGAGCTATAGGCAAAGTGTTGGAGCCCAGGGTAGGAGTCTGGGCCGGGTTCGAGTATGCCTAGGGTCTCAACAGGGTCCTGGGAGGGCCCTGGGGGAGCAGGGACGCTGAGGAGCGCAGGGAACGGGAGTAACCCTGCGAGGCTGTGGTGCAGAATGCGCGGTGGTGAAGGCAGTGGTGGGGAGGGGAGGTGGAGGCCCACGGGCTGGGGCTGTCTACGGGCTGGGGCGGGGGCGGGGAGGGTAGGAACTGCCCGCCAGGTCGGGGAGGGTTGGCATGTCGTTCCCGCCGGGATGGGGGTCTGTCATCGCTCCCGGGATCAGATTTGCTCCCGGGATCAAAGGACCCTGGGGCAGGCGGGCAGAGCGGCGGCTGCGCGCGGTCCAGTCGGCCGCCTGGCGGCGCCCGAGGGCGGTGTGCACGCCGCCCCCGAACGCCCTCTGTCCGGCGGGGCTCGCCAGGGAAGAACCTTCTGTCCCCGGCCGCGGCCGGACGTTTCCCGGTGACGCAGGACGGTAAACAGGCCGAGCCGAGGGCCCGCGTCAGGCGCAGACGGCGACCTTGTGGCCGGGCGAGCGCGCGGCGGAGGCCGCAGCGCTGTTCTGCGCGCCCGCGGGAGAGGCCGCGGCCCCTGCGGGCACCGAGTCCTGCTGGGGACCCCAGGGCCCCTTCCGGGCCTGCTGCAGACCGCCGAGGGGCTGGGGGGCGGCGCAGAGGGCTGCGAGGTGTGGCCATCACAGTCTGCGCGGCCCCTGCGCCCGCAGGCAAACGCCCTCCCCTCCACCCTGCCTGATTTAAACCTGGTCGGGAAACCTGCAGTCCTGCCCAGCCCCGTCTCCACCGGAATCCTCATTTATTCAGAATCCTGTTTCAGAAACTCAGTTTAAACCCCGTCCTCCCCAAACTCTAACCCAAGGTGTTTTTGCCCCAACTTTGCTGGGCCCTTTAGTAAAAAGTGAGTGAAGTCTCTCAGTCATGTCCAACTCTTTGCGACCCCATGGACTGTAGCCTACTAAGCTCCTCCATCCATGAGATTTTCCAACCAAGAGTACTGGAGTAGGTTGCCATTTCCTTCTCCAGAGGCTCTTTCTGACCCAGGGATCGAATCCAGGCCTCCCACATTGTGGGCAGACGCTTTACCGTGTGAGCACTTCTGAAGCCAACAGCAATCAAACCCAGGGCCTCCTGTTTGTGGCTCAGTGGTGGAAAATCCATCTGCCAGTGCAGGAGGTGTGGGCTCTGTCTGTGGGTGGGAAGATCCCCTGGAGGAGGGCATGGCAACCCACTCCAGTATTCTTGCCTAGAAAATCCCATGAACAGAGAAGCCTGGTGGGCTACAGTCCATGGGGTCCCAAAGAGTCCGACACAACTTAGCAATTAAAACACCACACGACCATCCCTGGTCAGTTATGTGTATGACAAATATCGCCATTTTCTAAAGACTTTACAGACAGGCCTTCCACGTTTTTCTCTTTAATCCTCCTGGAAACTATTCGTGTGTGTCTGCGTATGTCAGAGGCTCAGTTTCACTCTTCCCCTGTTTGGCTAATGGATTACTGCCAAACACTAAGGTCTATAGTTCCTCTATCTGCACTTTGATTGTGGCCACATATGAAGCACCTGTACATACCCTGTGTCCCGGCTCTGCTTTATTCAGCCAGTCCCCTTGCCATCTGTTTCATTCTGTGTTGTGATCACTCGTCACTACAGTGATTCTAAATATCACTTCCCAGTGACAGGTGCACAGGGCGCTGCGGCAGCACCTTCAGGGCGCGTGTCTTCCCACACAGATGCCCCGGGGACACCACGCCCTCCTGCTCTTAGGACATCTGATTGATCTCTTGGCCTGCTGGTTAGTCATCACCTTAGGGCTTACCTTCCTTCTTCCCTGCAGGCCAGTGTCTTCTGCACCCTTGCTCTCCTCCCTTGTTTTGGTGGAGTGTTCTTTTAGAGGCTTTCTGAGACCATCACAGGAGTGAAGTTTTGAGAGCTTGCACTTTCAATCATGTGATTGATAGGTTGGCAGGGTACAGAATTCTAGGTAGGAATAAATTTTCTCCTGGAACATTGAAGGCATTTGCAGACCCTTATGACAGATAGTATTTTCCAGAAATAGCCAGAACAGTATGTCCAGTCCTGAATGGTCTTCCAGAACCCCGCTGCTCTCCACCAGGACATCCCTCAGACCTTGGCAGGTGTTCAGGACACCCTGACAAACAGCAGGCGTGGGAGTCAGGTGGAGTGACTCTCCAGACTAGGTCACGACAGACAGAGGGCTTCCTCCTGGCTCTCTCTCCTGGACTCTCTGCCTTGGAACCAGCTTCCTTGTTCTGAGGAAGCCCTGGCCACATGGGGAGACTGCACGTGGGTGTCCTGGCTAGTAACCCCAGTTGAGGCCTCAGCCTGGAGGCAGCATCCGTCCCAGGCGTGAGTCACCAAACTTTCAGATAATTTCAGGCTCCAGGCTGCAAATCACCAGCAGATTCCAAGTGGTGCAGAAGTAGACTGCCCCCTCCGCACCTGCTCAAATGGAAGATTTGTGGGCAAAATCATTGCCGGGCTTTGCGATGTAGCTTGTGTGACAGAACGGCCCTCCTCACGCCAGCGACCAGCAGAGCAGAGCTGAGGACACAGCAGCGAGCCCTGCACCTGCGGAGACGGGGGTCCAGCCAGCACTTCCCATGAATGTGTCCGACTCTCTGCGACCCCACGGACCGCAGCGCGCCAGGCCTCCCTGTCCATCGCCAACTCCCGGAGCCTGCCCAAACTCATGTCCATCGAGTCCGTGATGCCATCCAACCAGTTCATCCTCTGTCGTCCCCTTCTCTTGCCTTCAATCTTTCCCAGCATCCAGGTCGTTTCAAATGAGTGAGCTCTTCGCATCAGGTGGCCAACGTATTGGAGTTTGAGCCTCTTTTAAAAAAGTATTTATATGTTTATTTACTGCTGTGCTACTTTGTGCTGCATACAGGTTTCTCGAGCTCTGGAGAGCAGGGGCTACTCTCCAGGCGGGGTGCACAGGCTTCTCACTGCAGTGGCTGCTCGTGTTGCAGAGCACAGGCTCAGCAGAGGTGCATGAGTCTAGCCACCCCGTGGCACTCGGGACCCTCCTGGTTTAGGTATCGAGCCTGTGTCCCCTCCATTGGAAGGCAGATTCTATACCTCTGAGCCACCAGGGAAGCTGTGTATAACTTTTAAAGTAATGTGAAAGAAGGTGAACTGTGAAATTCCAGATGTTCAAGCTGGATTTAGAAAAGGCAAAGGAACCAGAGATCAAATTGCCAACATCCATTGGATCATGGAAAAAGCAAGAGAGTTCCAGAAAAACATCTATTTCTGTTTTATTGACTACACCATAGGCTTTGACTGTGTGGATCACAACAAACTCTGGAAAATTCTTAAAGAGATGGGAATACCAGACCACCTGACCCGCCTCTTGAGAAATCTATACGCAGGTCAAGAAGCAACAGTTAGAACTGGACATGGAACAACAGACTGGTTCCTAATCAGGAAAGGAGTACGTCAAGGCTGTATATTGCCACCCTGCTTATTTAACTTATATGCAGAGTACATCATGAGAAATGCTGGACTGGATGAAGCACAAGCTGGAATCAAGATTGTCGGGAGAAACATCAGTAACCTCAGATATGCAGATGACACCACGCTTATGGCAGAAAGGGAAGAAGAACTAAAAAGCCTCTTGATGAAAGTGAAAGAGGAGAGTGACAAGTTGACCTAAAACTCAACATTCCGAAAACTAAGATTATGGCAGCCGGTCCCATCACTTGCTGGCAAATAGATGGGGAAACAATGGAAACAGTGACAGACTTTACTTTTTTGTGCTCCAAAATCAAAGCAGATGGTGACTGCAGCCATGAAATTAAGACACTTACTCCTTGGAAGAAAAGTTTTAGCATATTAAAAAGCAGAGGCATTACTTTGCCAACGAACATCCATCTAGTCAAAGCTATGGTTTTTCCAGTAGTCATGTATGGATGTGAGAGTTGGACTATAAAGAAAGCTGAGCACCGAAGAATTGATGCTTTTGAACTGTGGTGTTGGAGAAAACTCTTGAGAGTCCCTTGGACTGCAAGGAAATCCAAACAGTCCATCCTAAAGGAAATCAGTCCTGAATATTCTTTGGAAGGACTGATACTAAAGCTGAAATTCCAATACTTTGGCCATCTGATGTGAAGAATTGACTCATTGCAAAAGTCCCTGATGCTGGGAAAGATTGAAGGCAGGAGAAGGGTGCGACAGAGGATGAGATGGTTGGATGGCATCACCGACTCAATGGACATGAGTCTGAGTGAACTCTGGGAGTTGGTGATGGACAGGTAGGCCTGGTGTGCTGCGATCCATGGGGTCGCAAAGAGTTGGACACGACTGAGTGACTGAACTGAGCTGAACTGAAAAGAAGGTGAACATCTCACAGGTTCCCAGCACCCAGTGCCCATTGCTGTTCATGGCAGCACGCTTGAGCCTTCCCAAAGGATGGGGGACCAGTGGGATGTCCACTTTTCTGGGCGAGATCTACTAGATTTGCCAGTGGCCTGGAGGTGACAGGAAAACAGAGGGCAAAGGCCCGAGAGGCCTGTGCTGGTCACTGTCTGCGCTGCAGCCACGCCTCTGCCCGCCCCTGGTCTGGCACCCCGGGAGCCGCTGGTGAAGGCAGCCTCTTTCCTCCCAAGTGCAGGTGTGGGCCCAAAGCTCAGGCAGCTGTCACCCAGCCGAGCTGGAGGACCACCCCTCAGACCTCAGGAGACGAGACTCGAGACTCGGGGTCAGGGGCCCCGTGGGGCCCCTCCTCTCATCCTGCCCGGCCTGTCTCCCTCCTGACCCGCCTCCCGCTTCCTGCCTGAGCCTTCCCACTGTCTGTGACACCTTCCGCGGCAGAAAGCAGGCTCCCAAGGGCTGAAGACTTTCCCTGTGTGCTTGCTGCTGCGGCCCGAACGTCCAGGCAGCACCTGGCACACAGCGGTGCCTTGGAGCAGTCCTGACCTGTTCGGTAGTTAGAATAGGGAAAAGGGGTCCAGAAGGGCAGTGGCCAAAAGACACAGAAGGGAAAGGCCCATGAATACAGAACAAGGAGATGAGCGGACCAGAGCGAGGCCGTCAGGCAGACTATACAGCCCTCCCGGCCAGCCCAGCGTACACAGGGCAGGTGCAGGGGGAGGAGACGCAGGTATAAAAGGGGGAAGCCGAGAAGGTCGGGGCTTCTCTTCTCCGCGCGTGTTTCGGGTCGGCGCGCCCTCACGCCTAGAGGGTGTACTTCCCTTTGTTTGCCAGATAAACCTGAGCTGTATCACGGAGCTATGACGCTAGTCCGCCCGTTGCTTCATATTTTTGCTGCAGCGAGAGAGAACCGAGGAAGTTACAAACTTCCCTGACACAGACGGTGCCGTGACTCGGATTTAACCTGGCTGAAACAACCTCAACTCGGCTCCCACGAGGCAGAGGCCAAACGGAGCAAAAGCCCCACTTGGCAAAAGCTCCCACGGTGGAAGCTGAACGCGAAGAAAACCCAGCACAGGGAAAGTGACAAGAAGCCCAGGGTGCCAGAAACGGGGGCAGCAAAAAGGAACACGGCAGCAAGCTGAGGCGGCTCCGCCTCAGAGTCCAGAAGGCCTCCCGCCAGGGTAGGGAGTCCTCGCTTCTGTGGCTGGAAGGACAGATGGCGAACAGAATCTTAATTCCTTTACAATCTCTCCTTCCTCGTTTCCTTGAAGCCCCGGCAAACGGCTGAGCGGCAGCAGGTGCCCAGGGGGTCCCGAAGGCGCTGCTGTCTGCTGTGCCTTGGCAGCAGGTGCCCAGGCGGGTGGAGGTTCTTCTGTCCTAACCCCCTTTATGCCAGGATCAGGCCAATGAAAATGTGAGCACAGGTCAGGTATTTAGCAGACTTCCCAGCAAGTTAGGAAGGGGATTTCTAGACATGTTTCTCCCACCTATTTTCCCTCCCGTCCTTCAGCTCCTCTCTCCATTTATGCCACTATTTACAAAGTATTGGGCAGGGCATCATCTTTCCATTTCCAAAAGTTGTGTCTGAAACTGTTCACCCAAGATCGGGACTCAAGCCCACATGTCAGGGACTCTGGGCTGTGCTCACTCAGCCGTGTCCAACCAGGGCTTGAGCCAGGCTGGAATCCATGGCGCTTGGTCTCAGGACCTAATGAAGCTCAGGCTCCTGATGTCTCGTTGCAAAAAAAATTCCGTGGCAGACCCAGCAATAGGCAAGAGGTAGATTTGTTCGGATTCAGAGGTAAACACACTCCAAGAGTGCGGGCCGTCACAGAGGACGAGCCTGTGGCCGTGGAATGTGGTGCGGTTAGTGTTAGTGAGTTGGGTGATTTCATATGCTAATGAGTGGGAGGATCATTCCAACAACAGGGGAGCCACCCATTCATCGGTCTTTGACAGTGCCTTGGGACTGTCCTGGCACCCCTGGGTGTGGCACTTAGCTTGCAGACTGAGGATGAAGGTTTAGCTGAAATTGGCTTGTTTGTCATCTTAGACCCATTTGATTTTAATCAGTTTATGTTATGCCCTTCAGTTCAATTCAGTCTCTCGGTCATGTCCGACTCTTTGCAACCCCATGGACTGGCAGCACACCAGGCCTCCCTGTCCATGACCAACTCCTGAAGTTTACTCAAACTCATATCCTCTGAGTCAGTGATGGNGGTGCTGGGAACCTGTGAGATGTTCACCTTCTTTTCAGTTCAGCTCAGTTCAGTCACTCAGTCGTGTCCAACTCTTTGCGACCCCATGGATCGCAGCACACCAGGCCTACCTGTCCATCACCAACTCCCAGAGTTCACTCAGACTCATGTCCATTGAGTCGGTGATGCCATCCAACCATCTCATCCTCTGTCGCACCCTTCTCCTGCCTTCAATCTTTCCCAGCATCAGGGACTTTTGCAATGAGTCAATTCTTCACATCAGATGGCCAAAGTATTGGAATTTCAGCTTTAGTATCAGTCCTTCCAAAGAATATTCAGGACTGATTTCCTTTAGGATGGACTGTTTGGATTTCCTTGCAGTCCAAGGGACTCTCAAGAGTTTTCTCCAACACCACAGTTCAAAAGCATCAATTCTTCGGTGCTCAGCTTTCTTTATAGTCCAACTCTCACATCCATACATGACTACTGGAAAAACCATAGCTTTGACTAGATGGATGTTCGTTGGCAAAGTAATGCCTCTGCTTTTTAATATGCTAAAACTTTTCTTCCAAGGAGTAAGTGTCTTAATTTCATGGCTGCAGTCACCATCTGCTTTGATTTTGGAGCACAAAAAAGTAAAGTCTGTCACTGTTTCCATTGTTTCCCCATCTATTTGCCAGCAAGTGATGGGACCGGCTGCCATAATCTTAGTTTTCGGAATGTTGAGTTTTAGGTCAACTTGTCACTCTCCTCTTTCACTTTCATCAAGAGGCTTTTTAGTTCTTCTTCCCTTTCTGCCATAAGCGTGGTGTCATCTGCATATCTGAGGTTACTGATGTTTCTCCCGACAATCTTGATTCCAGCTTGTGCTTCATCCAGTCCAGCATTTCTCATGATGTACTCTGCATATAAGTTAAATAAGCAGGGTGGCAATATACAGCCTTGACGTACTCCTTTCCTGATTAGGAACCAGTCTGTTGTTCCATGTCCAGTTCTAACTGTTGCTTCTTGACCTGCGTATAGATTTCTCAAGAGGCGGGTCAGGTGGTCTGGTATTCCCATCTCTTTAAGAATTTTCCAGAGTTTGTTGTGATCCACACAGTCAAAGCCTATGGTGTAGTCAATAAAGCAGATGTTTTTCTGGAACTCTCTTTTTTGATGATCCAGCAGATGTTGGCAATTTGATCCCTGGTTCCTCTGCCTTTTCTAAATCCAGCTTGAACATCTGGAAGTTCATGGTTCACGTACTGTTGAAGCCTGGTTTGGAGAATTTTAAGCATTACTTTGCTAACATGTGAGATGAGTGCAATTGTGCAGTAGTTTGAGCATTCTTTGCCATTGCCTTTCTTCGGGATTGGAATGAAAACTGACTGTTATGCCCTTGGACTATGCATTCTTTAAAATGTTGTGCCATGCCCCCTTCCCTCCTGTTTCAGACCTTCATCTTCCATGTTTCCCAAAACATGTGCGACAACAGCACCCCTCAGTGAACCCGCCAGGGTGGGTGACAGGCTGCCAATGCCTGCTAGAAGTCCTTCTGTTGGTGGCATCCCTTCAAGGGCAACTGGGCTTCCAGGGATGATGTTTGCCACTTTGGGAGTTAGCACCTCAGGCCATTTGGGCCCAAATCCTTACCACCCTTCTCCTTAAGTTACAAACATACCCTCTGAATCAAATCTCCACTCCACTTTTATCAAACATCTGGTCTGTTGCCTCTTATCATTTTCCCTTTAAGCCACTTACTGACTCCTACAACCAGGACCCTGCCCCCTTGTAGGCAACATTGCTCCACCCAGCCTATTATTAAAATACTCTTAATGCACCTCACAGGACCAGATAACCCACTCCTTTGTCATTCAGTTCAGTTCAGTCGTTCACTCATGTCCAACTCTTTGTGACCCCCACGAACCACAGCACGCCAGGCCTCCCTGTCCATCACCAACTGCCAGAATTTACCCAAACTCATGTCCATTGAGTCAGTGATGCCATCCAACCATCTCATCCTCTGTCATCCCCTTCTCCTCCTGCCCTCAATCTTTCCCAGCATCAAGGTCTTTTCAAATGAGGCAGCTCTTCACATCAGGTGGCCAAAGGATTGGAGTTTCAGCTTCACCATCAGTCCTTCCAATGAACACCCAGGACCGATCCCCTTTAGGATGGACTGGCTGGATCTCCTTACAGTCCAAGGGACTCTCAAGAGTCTTCTCCAACACCACAGTTCAAAAGTATCAATTCTGTGCTCTATTTTCTTTATAGTCCAACTTTCACATCCATACATGACCACAGGAAAAACCATAGCCTTGACGAGACGGACCTTTGTTGACAAAGTAATGTCTCTGCTTTTGAATATACTATCTAGGTTGGTCATAACTTTTCTTCCAAGGAGTAAGCGTCTTTTAATTTCATGGCTGCAGTCACCATCTGCAGTGATTTGGGGGCCCAGAAAAATAAAGTCTGTCACTGTTTCCATTGTTTCCCCATCTATTTGCCATGAAGTGATGGGACCAGATGCCATGATCTTAGTTTTCTGAATGTTGAGCTTTAAGCCAACTTTTTCACTCTCCTCTTTCACTTTCATCAAGAGGTTCTTTAGTTTTTCTTCCCTTTCTGCCATAAGGGTGGTGTCATCTGCATATCTGAGGTTACTGATATTTCTGCCAGCAATCTTGATTCCAGCTTGTGCTTCCTCCAGCCCAGCGTTTCTCATGATGTGCTCTGCATAGAAGGTAAATAAGCAGGGTGACAATACACAGCCTTACGTGCTCCTTTTCTTGTTTGGAACCAGCCTTGTTCCATGCCCTTTGTCATTACTTCTGTTATTACCTGCAGTGGGGCTGACAGTGAAATGTTTGCCATTGGAGATACCCTAAGCTATTCTTATGGAGGACTAGGGGAGGAAATCAGTAACTCACAATCCCTCAGAGCAATAAGAGGATAAGGCTGATGGCTGTTTCACCAAGTTCCCGGTCTCAGGGCACAGGCTTGGATTGCTCTACATCATGGTATCTATTCCCATCCGTGGTGGACAAACCAGCAATGAGTTAAGGTTACAGCCCCGTAATCCTGCCCAGCACTGGCCACACTGGAGGCCTTAGGTGCACCCAACTGCAGTCCAGGGGCCCCAGGAGGTCGACATGATGCGAACTGTCCCGGGACCCAATTCTCAGGAGGCCAGCCTGCCTCGACCTGCCTAGGGATTCAATCTCCAGGAGGCTGTCACACCTCAGCCTGCCTGGGGATCTGCACCCTGACTTGGGGACACACGGCTCTCAGGCTGCAAAGGTATTGGGTAGAATGAGCTTTAAAAAGGCTTACCCCTAAGGAAGTCCACCCACGGCAATAGAAGTAAGCCTATTGGCTGTGGGACTGCGCCCAGTCTCAGCAACAACTCAGGAATCCAACGAGAACCCCATTGCCTTTCTGGAAAGTCTAAAATAGGCTCTCCAAAAGTTTACCAATCTGGACTTAAACTCTTATGAGAGACAGGTGATTTCAAAGGACAAATTCTTGTCCTAATGTGCGTCAGACATCAGGATACAGTTCCAACAGCTCCAGCAGCAGGACGCTGCTGCCTCTTTAGATGCGGTGGTCCAGACAGCCACCAATACCTTTTATAACAGAGAACGGGAGAGGGAGGCCAAGGCTCAGGAAAGGGAGAAAAGGAAAGAGACAAGGCATGCCCAGATGCTGGCCTCCCTCCAGGGAAACCCCTATGGCACCCCGAGTCCTTGAAGGACAAGGCACAGGGCAAATGCCTGATCTGCAGACAGGCAGGACATTGGGCCAAAGAGTGTTCAAGGGGTGCCAGGTCTCGTGAAGCGGCTTGCTACAAATGCCATCAATTGGGACATTGGACGGCACTCTGCCCTCGGACCCCAGAGCCTCAAGGTCAAGTGCCAAGCCTTCCCTCACGATGGTTCAACAGGACTGAAGCGGCCTGCTCCACAGGGCTGGAGCCAAGGGTGCAGCTGGATGTGGCAGGTAGGTTGAGAATTTCTTGGTTGACACAGGGGCAACCTACTCTGTCCTGACCTCTTACTCCGAAGCCTTCTCCTCCCAAACCTGTACCTTTTTGGGTGCTACAAGAAAAGCAGTTACAAAAAGGCTCACCCGAGCACTTCTTTGTTGCTGGGATGCACAAATATTTCTCCCACCAGTTTCTGGTGGTCCCTGAGTACCCTTCCCTTACTGAGAAGAGATCTTTCCCTGCCTTTGAAATTTTGCATCTATTCCAGTCCTGATAGAAGATGCTTTAAAACTCTCTCTTGGGGGCAGCCTAACTATTTTTACCAGCCGCCAAGTGAAACAACTCCTGAATGGGAGAGGCCATTTATGGATCTCTGATCAAAAAATCCTCAGATATCAAGTAGTACTCATGGAAAACCCAGTCCTGACTATATCCCCTCGTGAGGCTCGTAACCCTGCTACCCTCCTTCCTACCCTCAAGGGCTCTATCCCCTTTCACTCTTACCTAGAAACCTTAGACCACTGGACAAAACCCCAAGCGGGATTGTCAGAAGGTCCTCTGACCAATCCTGAGGAAGTCTGGTGCACCAACGGAAGCAGCTTTGTCTTGCCTGGAAAAAGAAGAGCAGTAGTCTCCAGTTTTGAGACCATAGAGGCTACGACTCTGCCTCCAGGTACCGCAGCCCAGTCAGCTGAGCTCATGGCCCTGACTCAAGCCTCAGAGCTGGGGAAAGGAGAAAGAGCAGCCATTTACACTGACTGCAAGTCTGCCTTTCTGGTGTCTCACACACATGCTGCTATTTGGGAAGAGAGAGCCACCTGGCCACCCGAGGGTCCCCGGTCAAACATGGCGACAAAATCCTTAGGCTCTTGGAGGGAGCCCGTCTGCCCCCTGAGGTTCCAGTCTCCCACTGTAAAGGACACCAGAAAGGGAGCACGGAAGTGGCATGAGGGAACCAAGCGGCTGACCAGGCAGCTAGGAGAGCAGCGGTAGAGAACCATGGCCTAATAGGGGCGGCCACCTTAGTCCCACAGACTAATTTGCCAGAAACTCCTTCATATACTGAAAGTGAAACTCTTAAAGCTAAGAGTGAGGGCTTATAAGAAGACCATATGGGGTGGTTCCAAAAGGAGGGACTCCTTTTTCTTCCTGGGAACCTCCAATGGAAGTTGGTTAACTCCTTGCATGCCACCACTCATTTAGGGGAAAAGGCCCTCCAAAGATTACTGGAAACGTCCTTCAGAGGAACAGGCCTCCAAATGACTACAAGGCAAGTGGTCTCCTCTTGTGCCACTTGCCATTAAACAACCCCCAAGGAGTGCAAAGACCCCAGCTGGCCCAGCCCATCCAACAACGTGGGCCTACCCAGGAGAGGACTGGCAGGTGGACTTCACCCAGATGCCAGTTTCTCAAGGGTATAAATACCTATTAGTCATGATAGATACATTCACAGGATGGACTGAAGGCTTTCCCAGCCAGACCAAGAAGGCTGAGGAGGTGGTTAAAAAAACTGCTCCATGAAATCGTTCTGAGATTAGGTCTGCCCAGGACATTACCAAGGGACAATGGGACATCATTTACTTCTAAGGTCACGAAGGTCACTAAGGTCTCGAAAGCATTGGGCATTACTTATTGTCTCCATTGTGCCTGGAGCCTTCAATCTTCAGGAAAAGTAGAAAGAGCCAACCAATTCTTAAAATCAGCAATAAGAAAGATAACCCAGGAGACCTCCCTGGGATGGAAGGAGGCTTGACCGACAGCTCTCCTCCGCACCCGCATTGCCCCCAAGGAACAGGTTGGTCTTGGTCCTTATGAGATGCTGTATGGGAGACCTTTTGTCTATGTCAATGGCCCTTTCCTTGATCCAGAGGTTCAGATCCTCCAGTCTTACACCATGGCCACTGGGCAATCCCAACAGAATACACACTTGTGGGGTATGAACCAGGACCCAAGAGATTCTAAGGAGCCACCACGATATGCTCCAGGGACTCAAGCCCTAATTAAAGTCTGAAAAGATGGGTCCCCGAAGGCTCAACTCGAGCCCACATGGAAGGGTCTCTTCCCTGTAATACTTTCTACCCCCATAGCAGTCAAGGTACCAGGACATGACTCCTGGATTCACTACTCACAAGTCAAGCCGTGGAGGAAAACAGAAGAGGACACTCAGTACACCCATGAGCCCCTGGAGAGCTCAGATACCCATTCAGAACTACAGATGGATGCCATTCTATTGAACACCCCCAAAATCAAGTTTCAGGCATAAGATTTCTCAGGACAGCTCTGAAGAGCCAACACAGCTTGACAGGGGTTGCACTCCAAAACAGACAGCAGATAGATCTCCTGATTCCTGAACAAGGAGGGACTTGACCCATCTTGAATGAGACGTGTTGTTTCTGGGTAAATACCTCCAGCTAAGTTAAAGAAAATCTCACAGTCCTCAGAAAAAACATTCAGACCCCACAGGCTCTCAAAGAACGAGCTGGAGAGTTCTCGGGGTGGCTACAATCTCTCTTTGGGGAATCCTCCTGGAGAGGCGGGAGTTGGAGCTGGCTAAAGCCCCTGCTAATCCCCATCATCACCATATTGATGCTGCTCACGGTTGCTCCGTGTATCATCGATTGTCTAGCCCGTTTTGTCTCTGCCCAGGTCAACCAGCTACAACACACAATGCCGGTGCAACAAGGATGTATAAAGCTACAGCCGACCACGGAGAGCATCACCCATGCTTAGATGGACACCGCTATAAGGACTCTGAGGCTTGAGACTGGCAAGAGGGCAGGCCAATGCCCCTTACCATCCGAGTTCAGCAGCAAGTAGCCAGAGAGACCTCGACGCCCCTATTCCCCAAGAATTGGGCCTCCCATCTCTTGAGGGGGGAATGTTAGATAGTTAGAATAGGAAAAACCAGTCCAGAATGGAGGTGGCTAAGAGACAAAGAAGGGAAAAGCCCAGGAACACAGAACAAAGGTGGGTCTGAGAACCTGAGTGAGGACCTCAGGTGAAACAAGGAGCTCTCCTGGCTAGCCCGAGTTGCACAGGGCAGGCCCCGGGGGAGGCGAAGCAACACGTGAAGGAGGAGCCAAGATCAGGCCAGGCCTCTCTTCTCTTTGTGTCTTTTGGGTCAGCGCTCCCTCACACCTCGAAGATGTATTTTCCTTCACTTTCTAAATAAAACTCAGCTGTAACACAGAGCTGTAACACTCATCCATCCACTGCTTCAAATTTTTGCTGAAGCAAGCTAGAACCAAGGAAATTACACATCCCCCCCCGCCCCCCGACCCCGACAGACCCAGCTGGGTGTCTCCTGAAAATGCAGATTCCCAGGCCCAGAATCAGCCTTTCAGGGTGAGGTTTGAGACTTCTAACCTCCTGAACTTCCCAGGTGGCGCTAGTGGTAAAGAACCCACCTGCCAATGCAGGAGGCATAGAGACACAGGTTCGATCCCTGGGTTGGTAAGATCCCCTGGAGAAGGGAATAGCTACCCACTCCAGTAATCTTGCCTGGAGAATTCCATGGACAGAGAAGCCTGGCGGTCTACAGTCCATGGGGTTGCCGTGAGTCGGACACGACTAATGTGAGTTAGCACACACATGCCAGCCAGCTGGGACTGACGCGGGCATGTGTAAGACAACCGCCACTGCAGCAAAGGGTGGGGTGACCCGCACCCCAGATGCCCACGCCCCAGCGCCCCACCACAGACCACCTCTGGCTCCTGGGGCCCAGTGAGCTGTTCAAGCCCCTGGATTTCCCTGGCCTTCCAGCACTGGCTACATGCCCAGTGCCATATGAAAACCATCTGCTTTTGCAAAGTGACCGGAGGCATGGAAAAAAGTCCCAGTCGGCCAGACCTGAGACAGATAAAGGCTCATTTCCAGGTGGTTGAAGAAGTGCTGGTCTTGAGGAAGGAGGATGGCCTGAGGCTGGTGGGCGGGGCAGGAAGAGAAGACACAGGAAGATCCACAAAACTGGGCTGGAAGGCACCCTGAGCCAGTCAGGGAGGAGGCCCTTGGGGGAGGGGGATGGAGGCAGGCAGTGATTCTCACCGCCCCCCGCCCCCCGGAACCTTGCAGGAGAGACAGAGCAGGCCTTCCAGGGGAGGGGCTTTAGAGTGACTTAATGTCTTTGCTGACAAAGGTCCGTCTAGTCAAAGCTATGGTTTTCCCAGCAGTCATGTATGGATGTGAGAGTTAGACCATAAAGAAGCCTGAGGGCTGAAGAATTGATGCTTTTGAACTGTGGTGCTGGAGAAGACTCTTGAGAGTCCCTTGGACTGCAAGGAGATCCAACCAGTCCATCCTAAAGGAGATCAGTCCTGAATACTCACTGGAAGGACTGATGCTGAAGCTGAAGCTCCAATACTTTGGCCACCTGATGCGAAGAACTGACTCACTGGAAAAGACCCTGATGCTGGGGAAAATTGCAGGCAAAAGGAGAAGGGGGCCACAGAGGATGAGATGATTAGACAGCATCACGGATTCAATAGAAATGAATTTGAGCAAATTCTGGGAGATAGTGGAGGACAGGGGAGCCTGGTGTGCTGCAGTCCATGGGGTCTCAAAGAGTCAGACACAGCTTAACGACCAGACAACCACCACCACCAGCTCTGCGTCAACTGTCAAGGACTCCTTGCAGATACCAATCCAACTTTAAAAATGCAAATACCCTTGACCTAACCCCCGTCCCCAGCTGCCCAGCCTCTCTGCTCCCACGGGGTACCTGCGGCAGGCGGCAGGCATGGCGGCAGGGCCTCCCCAGAGCCAGGGGCTGGCAGGGCTGACGGGAGACTGTTAAGCCAGTGAGTGTGCGTTTTAAAAGTGCACGTGCCTCTGTGCTCGGCATATTCTGGAGTTGGCCTCTGGGGGGAGCGTGCTGGCCAGGGACGCCAGCTCTCCACCTTTCCTGCCGTGGGCCCCCTCACTGTGCATGGATTTCACAGAAGACTGCTGTGCTGGAGACAGTCTCAAGCGGCTGTTGGGCACAGACCGCACAGGCGTCGCTTCGCCACCCCACCCCATTCCCTTAGCGCCTGCCCCAGGCTCCCCACAGGGTGGACACGGTGTGTTCTGTCTCAAAGCCAGTGGGGCTCACTTGTGAGACTGTGATAGAAGCTGCGGTGCTGGGCAGCCGCGGGTGGGGGGCTGAGGGCCCTGCACAGCTCCCGCTGCCCACACTGGAAGCACCCGCTCCCTGGCCTGCTGCCTACTGTCCCCTGGCTGGCCGCGCTCTGGACGCACCGACCTCCCCTCGGTCTGTCTCACCTCAGGGCCCTTGCACGTGCCGGCTCTGGCCCAGGAAGCCCTTACGGGACTCTGAGCTCAGCCGAGCCTCTCATCCTTGGGCCCCACCCAGGTGCCCTTACGAGAAGCCTAATTAAGACATTAGTTAGGGACCATTGTTGCCCTCCTCTCTTTTTGCCTCAGCCTCTGGCCCACGTTCATCGTCAGGTGTCTGTGGAACTGCCAGGGGCAGGGACGGTGCTGGTCTCACTCACTGGCGCCCCAGCTGAGCACCACCTCTGCTACGTTCGTGCTTTGTCTTCGGATCACCCCAGCATAACCCACCACCATCCCAGATGACAGCCCTGGTGGTGGTGAACCCAGATGCCCCAGCCGGATGGACCAGCTCGGAAGAGAGCCCACCGTGCGGGGAGTCCTTCTCAGCCCCTTCACTGCCCTGGACCCAGCGCTGGGGCCCTGGACTGTCTCTGGCCCCAAAGCGGGAGGGGGCACCTCACATGGCCAGCTCTGCCCCGTCCTGGCCAGGGGCCTGCACCCTGCTGGCACGCAAGGATTCTGAGCATCACCACCTGTCTCCACCCCCGCTCGACTCAAGGCCTGTGCGCCCTGAAACCTGGTCTCTCCCCCAACCCTGCCTGTCTCTCTGCCACAGTTTTGCACTGTTTGTTTTTTCCCAAAGGGCCACCACAAGGAAATCCAAGCCTCTCCTGACCGCCATCCAACCTGCTAGTGAGTCCCGAGGCCCGGCCCCACACTCTCAAGGCCGTTTTCGCCCCCTCGCCACCACCAGGCCGCGCAGCCACAAGCTCCACCCCGGCTCGGTCCGCTCCTGTGCCTCCCGGCGGCGGCTCGACACTTGTCACCCCTGGGGACTCGGCCAGGTCCTGGAGGCCAACTGCTGGGCTGCGCCCCTGGGGCTTCAATCAGCAGGAGGCCCCAGCAGGCCAGGGGGTGGGACAGAGGGCAGAGTGGTTCCTGGCATGCCCCCCAGCCCCTGCCCTGTCCTGCCTACCCCCCAACCCAGGAGTCTTGTCATGAAGTCGTGGTCACGGACCTCCGCCCTTTTGGGTGGGCTGTCTCACTCCTTGGGACACCGGGGTCAGCACTGGGGGCCTCGCCCTTCTGCACAGGACAGTAGGACCCTCCTGAAAGCCTGAATCTGGTCCAGTCCCTCCCTTGCTGAAGCAGTGGACTACTCTGCACTGAGAACCCGGAAGGCTTGCTTACCCGCTGGGAGAGTGCGGCTAAATCAGCGGTCAGGGGGTTAAGTGGCCGAGTTGGATATTTTTTTCTTTCTTTCTCTTTCTTTTGTAAATGACACTGGAGCAGAGGGAACAGCAGAAAAGGGAACAGAAAACAGACTCCTGAGTTAGGGCTTGTTTTGGTAACACGCAAGCTGGTTGAGTCAAAAGGCGACGCTACGGCAGGTGGCTGCACAGTGGAGAGGCCTGCCTGCCCTCGACCCCTTCCTCGCCGCCTGACTCAAGGCCTCAGACACGCAGGCCCATTCCTGCCCTGGGACCTTTGCACCTGCTGTCTCTTTGGCTTGACTGCCCTTCTGTCTGCTCCTCCCAAGGCTCCTTCCCACTCTGACGTCACCTCCTCCGAGGGGCCCTCCGTAATGGGCCCACCTGAAGCGGGAGTGTGAAGCGTTGCTTGTGCTCCTGAAACGTTCTGTGTCAACTTGGCTGGCCTCAAAAGTTCTCGCTAAGATTCCCTTTCTAGAGCGTTTCCAGTTAGAGCGGCGGAAAGACCGGACCCTCCTGTGGTTTGGCAGACCAGTGTGCAGACGCAGCCACGACCCGAACAGCTCCCGCGCGCCCTCGCCTCCCCAGCCGCTGCAGGCCGGGCCGGGGTGTCGGACTGTCGCTGCCTCACCTGGCCCTGGCCCTACCGAAAGGCAGGGGGGTGCACACCTGCTGGGCGGTGAGCAGAGTGGGACCCAGGGCGGGGCTTGTCTCCCCAGGGGCCAGCCACCAAGGGCGGGAGCTCAGCCCATGGCCCTCACATCACCTGCCACCAGCTGCCCCCAACAACGGGCCCGGGGAGCCGAGCCCCTCAGTGCCCACAGGTCCAGGAGGAGTCACCCCCAA
This sequence comes from Connochaetes taurinus, assembly GCA_006408615.1. Lineage (NCBI taxonomy): Eukaryota > Metazoa > Chordata > Mammalia > Artiodactyla > Bovidae > Connochaetes > Connochaetes taurinus. The sequence continues at coordinate 79,208 of SJXO01005371.1, read as the reverse complement.
GGGTCCCCTGAAACCTCAAGTTCCACTGGCAGGGGACCCTGCCAACTGCCACTGACCGGCGAGGAAGCTGAGGCTCTAGAACATGCAAGCGCTAGGGAAGTCACGTCTCGAGGCGAGGAGCCCCCCAAAGTGCTCGGGCCCTGGCCCCGGGCTGGAGCTGTGCCCAGCACACACAGAGGCCTAGAGGGCATACAGGGGGCATAAAGCCCAGAGACTCTGGTGCCCGCCGCCCGGCAGGGCCGCCTGTGTTGGGGCTGACGTAAGCGCGTCCCCGGAAGACACCTCTGTGTCCTGTGTGCCACCCCCGCCAACCCCCGGCCCGGCCCCACCAGCTCACCTGGGCCTGGAGCTCGGCAGGCTCTGACTGCCCCCATTGCACCTCCAGGGGGGTGGGCACCGCTGCCAGGAGCCTTCAGAGCAAGTCAGGGGGCGTCGTGCCAGAGCGGGGGTCACAGGGGTGCGTGCGGGGGTCATGTGGCCACGCCCCGCACCCAGGAGGTGGTACTTTGCATCCCAGGATTCAATGCCCCCTCCCGTAGCTGAAACTAAGCTGCTGACTGAGGGGAGCGGCGCCTTCCGCCGCCTCCGCCCCAGCCCCCCCTCCCGCCTCTTGCTTGCACAGCACAGAGTCTGGGGATTGACTGTGTGGATTCTTCTGCGTCACCTGCATCAGTCTCCTACTGCTGCTGTGAAAATTCCCGGGATGCGGTGCTTGAAACGACACCCGTTCCTCTGCTCCCAGTTCTGAGGTCAGACGGAGAATCACGCTGTCCGCACCATGGTCCCCTCCGGAGGCTCCAGGGCAAAGCGTCTGCTCTCCTCTCCCCGCTTTCAGGGGTGCCTTGCTCCTCAGCTTGCAACCCCTTGCTCCCTGTCCTCAGGCAGCAGAGTGGGAGCTCCCTCTTACCTCTGCCCACCACCTCGCCTCCTGATCTGCTCTAAGGCAGCAATGCCCAAACTTTTTGGTACCAGGGCCCTGTTTCGAGGAAGACAATTCTTCCACAGACCGGAGTGGGAGAGATGGTTTGCAGATGCTCCGAGCACCTTCCATGTTGGGATCATGATCATCATCGGTACCTGCGGCCGCTCCTCAGAGCTAGTATCACCAGCTCAGCTCCGCCTCTGATAGTCCAGCCTCAGATTCTCAGAAGGAGCCGCAACCCAGACCCCTCACATGCTCAGGTCACAGTAGGGTTTGAGCTCTTAGGAGAATTTGATGCCCTCGCTGATCTGACAGGAGGTGGAGCTCAGGTGGAAACCCCAACAATGGGCAGTGGCCGTAAACATAGACGGAGCTCCATTAACTTGCCCGCACTCACCTCATGTGCGGCTGGGGGGTGGGGGGACCCTGGCTTTAAAGGACCCACGTGACTACCTCGGGCTCACCAGATAATCCCGGATAATCTCTCCTTTTTCCAGTGGTCATGTATGGATGGAAGAGTTGGACTATAAAGAAAGCTGAGCACTGAAGAATGGATGCTTTTGAACTGTGGTGTTGGAGAAGACTCCTGAGAGTCCCTTGGACGGCAAGGAGATCCAGCCAGTCCATCCTGAAGGAGATCAGTCCTGAATAGTCACTGAAGGACGGATGCTGAAGCCAAAGCTCCAATCCTTTGGCACCTGATGCGAAGAACTGACTCACTGGAAAAGACCCTGACGCTGGAAAAGATTGAAGGCAGGAGGAGAAGGGGACGACACAGGATGATATGGTTGGATGGCATCACTGACTCAATGGACATGCATTTGAGTGAACTCCGGGAGTTGGTGATGGACAGGGAGGCCTGGCGTGCTGCAGCCCACAGGGTCACGAAGAGTCGGACACGACTGAGCGCCTGAACGACAACAGTCCTTGGAGCCAATATTCTGCTGACGACTTTTTCCCTTTAAGTTGCATATTCAACCTCTATATCTTATCCCAATTTCAGTAATAGCGCTTGCTTACCACCCACGTCATTTGCTCAACAAATATTTGTTTTGGGAGCTGGGCCCACAGTGCTCAACAAAACAGGCAAAACCCTTCTCCCCGAGTTCATGTTCTAGTGTGGAAGAACAGATAATACACTGAATGCGTGAGTAAATTATGTTCCCAGTGCAACTGATTTTTGGATGGTAATTTGGCAAAAGTTACTGGCCTGCTCTTTGACCCAGCAAACCCGCCATTAAACGTTGTATATGAAGCTACTATGTGCAAGGTCTGTTCTGTCTTGTATCATTATGTATCTCAGCAAACATGTGGGAACAATCTTAAAGCTAGTTAATGGCAATTTACCATCAAATTCAACTGGTAAGTAAACTGTGGTGCCCAGAGACCAGAATTTACAGCTCAGCATGATGGTGCGTATTCTGGGGTCTGGGCTGACACAAAGCCTGTCCACATGGCACACAGCCTACGGGCAGCGAGTAAACCACGTGCTCTAAACTGCTTTCCTACAGGCAGAGGCCTCTCTGGGGCACAGGGGACCCAGGAAGCGGCAGAGAGCACTGCACACCGACCAGTGTTCGCCTGCCTGGGCCTGGACAGAGGCCGCCCGGGCTGCGGACCCACGTGGGCGGCTGCTGGGGACGCACGTGGAAAGGCGAGCCACGTCCAGGTGGCACTCAGTTGTGTACACACACGTGCTCACGGATCCTCCATTGTGACCATCCTGACCCCCCAGGTCCCTTGTAACCGGGCTGCTTCTCTATGGATAAAGAAGGCACCTCTGTGGAGATTGATGTCTCGCTTCCCCAGGGCATGTTTGCCCCCAGGGAGTGTGTCCGGTCAGGGTCAAAGGGCACAGGTCACAAGGCTGGGTCCTCTCCCCAGGACCAGGGCCAGGCAGGATGGGGTGTCCGTTCTGCACCTGTGCTGTGCTCTACTGGACAGACGGATGGCTGCAGCAGGAGGTTCCCAGGTCAGCAGGGACAAGGGCCTTCACCGCAGGAGACGCACGCACACGCACACACCTCCCTCACGTCTCCCCTGCAGACTCGCGGAGCTTCACCACCAGCTCCAGGTCGGAGGCTGTCACTGACAGCCCCCAGGGCACACGGACAGAGAAGCAGACCGGTGGGTAGCCCAGCCCCTCCAGCCAGCTCCCTCCTGGCCCGCCGGAGCATGGGGTCGGGGTCGAGGCCTTGTCCGCAGAGCTCACGCCAGGCACTGCCTCCGCCTGCTCAAAACGCCTGATCCGTTCCCAGTTGCAAGCGGGCATCACGTGCCATTTCCCTGGGGGAGTTGTGGCCTGGAAACAGTTTGACCCCTTCGCGGTGCATACAGTGGGTACATAATCGATGCTCAGTACACTGCACACGAGGTGGGAAGTGCCAAGCAAGGGTCTCAGACAGGAGCTCAGTGGAGTCGTGGCCCTGTGGGCCAGGCCTGCCTGTGGTCTCTTCCCACAAGGGAAGCTGGACTCGGGCAGCTATGGGTCTGTGGAGCAGGCAGCCCTCAGGACACAGAAGGAGCAGACACCCAGCCTCGGGCGTGGAGGTGGGGGTGCAGGAGCCCTGCACTGGTGGACCAGGGGCCAGACATCCACAGAGCAAACCAGGGTTCCCCGCATGTGGCAAACCAGACTGAGCCCCCAGAAGCACTCCATTTCCTGGCAGGGCCAAGGAAAACAGCATGCCAACGCCAGAGTTATCAAGTTCTTTCTTCTTTTTATTGGCAAATATATTTTTACGAAGGCCAAAGAAAATATACATAATTGTAACATATGTACACCAGCTTTATAGATTTTATTTCAAATTTACACAATGTTGATATGTTATTAAAAGATTTTATGTCGATGCACCTATGTACATTTTATTTACATACATTCATAGGATGTGAAATAAACCTCTCAAAACAAGCTAGTTCATTTGATATTAATTTCTAGACAAAATGAGGAATGCACTTCTAGGTCAGGGTTTGGGAGGCTCTACTAGCTCTTCTACACCAGCCCTGTCCTCCTGAGGGTGACCCGAGGCGCCGTCTGGATTTGTCTGCAAACAGGATGAGGGGCTGGGCCACGCGGCACCGTCACCCTGGGGCAGACCTGCGTCTGTCCGTCTGTCCTGCACGTTTAACTCAAGCACATGCACTACCGCCTTGCCGAGAGGGGTTTTTTCACCCAGCCCACAGCCACCGGGCAGCCAGGTCCCGCCCCTGCACCGCCCTGCGTCCTCTGGGGGTCAGGCCGGGGATGGAGCCACGCCCAGGCCACAGTGCAGCCTGGACTTCTGGCCTACTTCCTTCTTCCCCGCATGCTCCCTCCGGGAACTGACATTTCAACACGGCGCCCTTCTCCTTCCCCGGCCTGCGCGCTGGCCCCGGCCCAGGCGGGGAGCCCAGCAAGAGCGGGGCTGGGCCGCGGAAGGCGCGGGCGTGCAGGTTGCCTCCGGCCCGCGCGGCCGCCTCCGGGTCCCCGGGGGGGTGGCGGTGCCGAGCCCGCACCCCGGGCTCCAGGTGGCCGCGCCGGGCGTCAGGCCCCTCCACGGGGGGACTTGTCGCTGAGCGCCCGGCGAGGCGGCGCCGCTGGCCGGGCGGGGGTCAGGGCCGCGGCAGCCGGCTGCTGCGCGGGAAGCGGTGCACCTTCACGTGCTTGGCCAGGTGGTCGCTGCGGGCGAACTTCTTCTCACACACGGGGCACTGGTAGGGCTTCACGCCCGAGTGCGAGCGCCGGTGCCGCGACAGCTCGTCCGAGCGCGAGAACCTGCGGGACAGGGCGGTCAGCAGGCTCGCCCCGCCGCCCGGCGGAGCCCACCCTGCCCTCCCCCGCCGCCCCTCCAGGGAGGCGAGAGGGGCCGGTCCCCGTGCTGCGGCCTGAGGGCAGCTGGTAACCCCACGGGCCCCCTAATGGCAGCTGTGCCTCAGGCCCCTCAGACCAGACAGTGGGGCTCCTGGGAGCATCCTCCAGGCAGCCCCCAACCGGGGGGCACAGGCTGGGGCAGAAGCCCTGCCCAGCCTGCAGGGGGAGGGCCTTTGTCACAGCGGAAGAAGGGTCCTCAGACTTGGCCCCACAACTCCTGGACCCTGCCTGCCTTCCCAGCAGCTGAGAGGTCCCCAGACGGCACCGCGCCCTGCAAGGAGCTCAGAAGCCTCCACAGCGGCCCAGCTGCCTCCCTGTCGCAGCCCCAGCAGCTGCTGCGAAGGAGCAGCACGGACCCCAGCTGACCACAGGGCTCAGCTCTTGCCACGGCCGACCTCAGGGACTCCAGCCTCTCCCCACTCCCGAGCTTGGTCCTGGCAGCGAGACCCCACCCTATGCATACACGCTGTTGGGCTTTGCGCTCTGCCTGCACGAACTGCCCTGGGACATGTGCCCAAACCGTCCCCTCTGTCCAGAAGGCTCTTCCCACGCATCCCTTAGCCCTCAGCGCAAACGTCACCTCCTCAGGAAAGCCCTCCAGGATTGCATCCCACCCACAGCTAGGGCCTAGAAGCACTAGGCATTTCTCCTTCCTGACCTCTGCCACCGCTGCAACTTTAGTTTCCAAGTTTTTGATGAACATCAGTCTGAGCCACTAGACCGTCGGCTCCATGAGGAAAGGCATGTGCCCCGCGGCCAGCCCAGCACCTGGTACCTGGGGTGCTTGGTCTGTGCGTCAGTGAGAGCAGACACAGCAGCACCTCGGGAGGACGGAGAGCTGTCAGAGAGGCAGCCCTCACCAGCCCCGGGGCGTGAAAACGCCCAGTGTACATGCGCACACACAAAGATGCCACACTAAGCCTCTGCCTGCAGCTGCAGGGGGCCTGGGCTCAACCCCTGGGTCGGGAAGAGCCCCTGAAGGAGGGTATAGCAACCCACTCCAGTGTTCCTGCCTGGAGAATCCCCACGGACAGAAGAGCCTGGCGGGCTACAGCCCACAAAGAGTCGGACACGACTGAGCACGGAGCACACACATGCACGTGTGCACACGCTCACCCACGTGAGCACACGCACACAGGAGCATCAGGCCCAGCACCCCTGTTCCTGGACCCATGCACGAGAGGAAGGGGGGTGGTGCCTGCAGCAGCTGTCCCCACCCCGCCAAGGAGGGGGCTAGAGGCTCGGCCAGGCCTGACCCTCTGGGTGGGAGCCCGGGACCCACAGCTGTACGGGGAAGACCGAGTGGGGGCCTCAGCCCAGAGGCGCAGAGGACAAGCACCGCCTCCCTCACTCCCCCAGTGCCCAGAGCGCGGCCAGGCTCCTGTGCTTGGAAGCTGGTGTTCACGTCACGGCCCGGGTGCCTGTGCACAGGGCACAGTGCCATCAGCATCTTTGGAAATAAGACCCTGGCCCGTCTGCCATGAGAGGAAACCGAGGTGCAGAGACGCGAGGCCCTGACCCAGGGTCAGCAGCCGCAGAGCAGCCGAGGCCAGAGCAAACGGGGCCAGACCCGGGTCTTCCCGCCCTGGTGACCGCGGGCAGCCTGGCCTCCCCCAGAGTGGGCCAGGTGCCCCGCACCCCTGCAGCTCAAGTGGGTGGAAGAAGCACCAAGGTTCCAGCCGTCAGGGGCCAGCCCGGGACCACCCACCCCGGCGGGAGTCAGGACCCCCAGGGCAGCGGCAAGGTGGTTCTGCGATGGCCCCGAGCCCCCGCCTCCCCCAGCACAAGGCATGGGGTCAGCCTCATCCTCCCACTCAGGGAGCCAAGACCAGCCCCGCTGGAGACGCCACCCCAGGGAGGGCACAAGGACAGGGGCTGCAGGGAGGCCGGATGGCTTGGCGCAAGCCCGTGTGGCCCCGAGCAAACGCAGACCCGTCCTGGGCCTCAGGGTACCCTCTCTTCCAGTGGAGCCTCAGGGCTCTTGTCCACCTTCCGAGGCTCTTCCCAGACGCCAAGTGGGCACACAGGGCAAGTAGCCTCTTGTCGGGGGATGCCTAGGAGGGGCACGTAGTGGGGACAGTGGTCCCGAGAGCAGCCCCCCACCCGCACGCCGCCTCCCCCTCAGGTCCTGTGACCTGAGCCCCCAGATGACCCCCATGCCACCTTCTCCCAAACCGCAGCCACATGGGATGGGGCAGGCGGCTACGACTCAGCCTCTGCGGGCAGCGGACCCTGCTCCTCCTGCCGGACCGCCTGGCAAGTCACCAAGCTCTCGGAGATGCTCCCCAGGCACAGGGAAGGGCAGACCGGGTGCCAGGGCTGAGGGTGCAGAGCGGGTGCAGGGCCCACGGCTGATGAGAGTCGCCCATGATCCCCATAGCTGGGCTACAGGGAAGCACAGGTCCGGGGGCCCTCCGTCAGCCAGAAAGCCATCGCTGTGAGCACCCAGGCCGAGGGTGGTGGTGGGGATGTGCCGCCAGGAACAACGCAGGGCTGTGACCACAGGCAGGGCTCGGGGCCTTGTCGCAGCCCCGGCCCCATCCCGGCCTCCCCATCCCCAGGGCCTCCCCCGTCCACCGTGGAGACCCAGGCCCCACCACGTGGGGAGCCGGCACTCCCCCATGAGCGGAGGCAGGAGGGCACTCTCCTCGGATGGGACAGGACGTCCTCTGCAGAGAACAAGGGAGGCCGGTGTTCAAGAGGGAAGTGGGAACTTCTAGGCAGAGGCCAACAGCGCCTCCCTACACGCGCAGCCTCAAGCAGGCCCATTTGGGCCCCAGCCCCGTCCCAGCCTCCAGAGCCGCGTCCCTACGTGGAAGAGCAGGGACTCCAGGGTCCACAATCAGACACCGAAGGAAGTGGCGGGAGGTTGCCCAGGCCAGGGATGACCCTGGGGGACAGCGCTCCTGGCCCTCAGTGAGCAGGACACAGGACAGGCGCCAGAGGGGGACAGGCAGCTGCTCTTCACCAGGACCACCAGGAAGGAGGGTCTGGAACGCAGAGTGCCCACTGGGAGGGCAGGCATGGCACAGGGGGCAGCCCACCCCCTCTGGAGGTGTGGAGGGGCTGCTGCAGAGCGGGCCGGGCCTACAGCCTGCCGGGTGGGGTGGGGTGGGGTGGGCAGGGAGCCTGGGCCAAGCCCCTACCTCAGCCACCTCCCAGCTGGGTGATGGTGAGAACCGCCTGCCAGGTCCGGCTGCGTTTCCTTTCTCTAAAGTGGGGCGGCAGAGGGTGAGATGTTGGATGGCACATCAACTCAACAGACATGAGTCTGAGTAAGCTCCGGGAGTCGCTGATGGACAGGGGAGCCTGGCGTGCTGCAGTCCGTGGGGGCACAAAGAGTCGGGCACGACTGAGTGACTGAGTAACTCCGCAAGCGGGAGGACAAGGTGACGCCCGCTCACGGGCTCAGCATGACGCGGGCGCCTGCCCAGCACCCCGGGGCCGCGCCTCACCATCGCGCTGTCTCACTCCTCAGCCCTTTCCTCCCGGCCCAGAGCTGATGCCTGGCGGCTGACGACCTCAGGGAAGACAGGACTCCTGGCTCACGAGAGCGCTGCCCAGGGAGAGGTGGTGGCCAGCCCGGCCCTGGGGCGGCACGTGGAAGAGGCATGCTGGCCTCACCACGGCGGGGTGCACTCTGTCCCCGTGAAGGATGACTGCGTCTTTCTGGGCCTCGGTTTCCCCCTACCTAAAACAAGATGGTGTCAACAAACCACAGGGGTGCTGGGAGGCCTCAAAGAGACCGGGATGCGGGACGGGCAGAGCCAGAGTCACAGCAAGACCAGCGACAGCCACCCCTGGGGGAGAGTGCTGGAGACGCAGGCCACCGGGGCCGTGCCAGCCCGCACTGCCCGAGGGAGCCTCCAGGCCAGAATGAGGCGTCTGGATAGGAATCTAAGTGTATCCGGGGGTACGGAAGGCCTAAGGGGCGGAAAGGTAGTGAGTCCCCCGTGGAAGGAAGCATGGAAGCCAAGGCAGCAATCTGCAGAGGGGAGTCCAGCTCTAAGACCCTCAGGACTGCCCGGCGCTCAGCAAGTGCCTGGGGGGCTGGCCACGGTCACCTTCTCCCTGTCCTGTCCTGACGGAGCTGCCCCACAGTCAGTCCACCCTCCCACCCACGTGTTGGAAGGAGGCCCCTCTGTCACTCGGCTGGCAGCTATGACCGCGTGGACAGGACAGTCAACTCATGGGCCCATAAGCAACAGTTCATGATCCCTGAAGACTAACCAGCGAGACACGGCCCCTGCAAGGGGCAGGCGCCCTCAGCTCCCCGCCTGGCAGGGCCTCTGCCTCACGCGAGCCACACGTGACCCCGTGAGGGCCAGAACCAAACCAAAGAGGAGCCGCCCGCCTGGCCGATGGCAGACACGGCTCCCAAGGGCTCTGTAGAGACCTCACGGTGCCAGGCTCCCACCGTGCCTCCCCCACTCAGGGGTCCTGGGTAAGACCATGCAAGAGCTCAGGTGATGCACACCTGAATGCCCCCCATGAATCCCACTCTGGGTTACATACCTCCCCCCATGGGGAACTCACTCCCTCCAGGGCTGCTGTGCTGGAGGCCAAGACCTGCCCCCCGATGCCCTGGGCCGAGGGTCCTGTCCGTCTCCAGGATAGCCTGGAGCACAGGCCCTCCTCTCCCGGGGGAGCGGCCGAGTGGGCGGCCTTGACCACGACCACACCCTTCCACCCAGCCTCGGTTCTGGGGGGTGGACAGTGCCCAGGACCGTGAGGCTGCCCACAGCCCAACCCCCACCAAGAAGACAGCACCGGCCCAGGGGTCTCTGGGTGCCACCCTGCAGCATGGGTGCCGCCCAGTGGTAGCGGGGTGACCCCTCCCCCTCACACTCTGACCTCATCCAAGAGCGGCACATGACCCGGATGATCCCTGCACACACGGACCTGGGGGACAGAGGCCGCGAGCAAGCCTTCCACTCAACAGATGAGGAAACTGAGGCTTGGCCGGGGGGACCGCGGGAGGGCACTGGCCAGGGGGCAGAGCTGGGCCGGGGTCCACCCCCTGCCACCAGCCACCCCACCCCCAGGGTCAGGATATCCTCTGCTGCAGCTGGACCGCAGCAGGGCCCCGGGTCTGCCCACCGACCCTAGTTTTTCCACTGGCTGGCAGGCCTGCCCTGAAGCACACCGGCTGACTCTGCCCGATGCTGTGGGCAGTGCAGGGCTGGGGCTGGGCTCCTGGAGCCCTCAGGGCTGTGGGTGCCAAGGCAAAGCCCCTTCTCTGGCCAGCTCAGCACCCCACGACCCGGGATGCTGGGAGCAGGGCTCCCCTCCATCCAGCCTCAGCCCGCCGCAACGCGGAGGCCAGCACCTCCAGCCCGGGGCCGGCCCTGCCCTGCTCTCAGGAGCAATGCTGCCAGGAAGCACCAGGCACCATGTGCACCCACACACACGCATGGGGCGCAAACATACAGGGTGCACATTCATGTGCGGCCACACATGCCCCTTGTGAGGTTCCGGTCTGTACAAAGCCAAGCATGCCTCCCACCCCTCACACAGAAGCCACACTAGGCAGGACCGAGTGTGCAAGGAGCACGCGCACCGCCCAGGCTGGCCAGCTTCCTGCAGGGGGGCGTCCTGAGCATGTCATCCCTGACCTGTGCCAGAGCCTCAGGAAACAGTTCCCTCCCAAGAGGGCGAGCCCACCTGGGGGGACTGGGGACGGCCCATGGGGGTCCCACCAGCTCTGCCTGCCCAGGGGCTGGGTGACCCTGGGCAAGCCGTTGCCCGCTTTGAGAGCTGGGTCCCCCACCGTGCACTGAGTAGAGCCTGGAAGCAGTCTCCCGCTTCTGGCTTGACACCCGAGCCTGGAGCCCCTCCGTGGCCTTTCAGGTGTCCCCAGCACAGCGCCAGGTCCCCCAGGATGGCGGTCAACTGGCTGGGCCTTCAGGCTGTAGAGGTGGCCGCTTCTGGCCCCTGGCTTCGACCCCATCAGCAAAGGGCCGCGTTCCCGCCGGTTACTGAGCTGCTCCAGCCTCCCTGTGCTCAGCGATGAAGGGAGGTGAGAAGTGGTACTTACCCTTGGGGCGCTGCAGGGGTGTGCGGCACGGGAACGCCACGGGGACGCGCGGTGCGCAGCTGCCCTCCGCGCCTCTCAGCAGCCCCGGCGCCACCAGGGGAGCTCTTTGCTTGGCCCAGCCCCTCCCCAGTACAGCCGCAGCCTCACCAGGTCACCATGAAACTGGACACCAGCACTTGGAGGCACACAGGGACCTCTGGGCCTGCCCACCCCCTCCCCGCCCTAAGCAGCCTTATCCAAGCACGGAGGACACGGTCTTGCCCACGCACCCCGGGAGCATGGGCACGCGGGCCCTGCGCAATGCCTGCCACCGCTGCTATACTGACCTCCAGCCGCAGCCCGGCCAGGTGCAGGCGAAGGGCTTCTCACCCGTGTGCCGGCGCAGGTGGGCCTTCAGGTGGCTGCTCTTGGTGTACGTCTTGCTGCAGCCGGGGAAAGTGCACCTGTGCATTTTGATGAGTTCGGCCGCCGGGTTCTTGGGGAACTTCTGGCCCACGAGGAGGCCTGCGGAGCCGGGCCCCAGGGGTCCTGACCCAAGGGGCTTGGCAGCGATGGGCACGGGGGCAATGCGCACGAACTTGGAGGGCAAGCTGAGGCTGGACGAGGGCAGCACCTGGGGCACAAGCGTGAAGGTCTGGCCCTGGATACTGACCAGCAGCTGTGCCACCTTGACGGCCTCTGGGGGCTGCCCCGGGGAGGCAGGCTCCACACCCGACTCCCGCTTCACTGGCACCGGCTGGATCTGCAGCAGCAGTGGGACCGGGGGGTCGGAGGTGGGGCCCCCAGGTGGGCCCTGGCTGCCAGCTGCACCAGGGCCCGGCGGGGGGGCACAGCGCTCTCTGCCGCCAGCCCCGGGGTGGAGGTGGCCTCTGTGCGGCCCGGCAGAGAGCTGGCCACAGGTGTCCAAGTCCTTGCCACTGCCCTCTGGGGCCTGTTTCACTGCTGGCTCCATGTTCTCCTCCAGAAACTCTTCGATCTCCTCCAGGGTGGGCTGGAAGGGCCGAGGGACGTCATCAGGGTCGCCCACGGGGAACTCGGGGAAGCTGAAACGCTCCCCCTTCACGGGGGCCGGTGTTTTCCGCCAGGTCCCCCAGGCCATGGGGCTGCCATGAGCCGCAACGCCGCTGCCCAGGGTGGCCTGGGACAGCAGGAAATCCAGGATACTGTCCTGGCCCTCAGCCCCCCGGCTGCCTCCATAGCAGGAACACAGGGTTTGCGAGTCAGGGCTGGCGCAGGAGCAGAGGCTGGAGGCATCACTGTCGTCCTCGGAGAGGGGCGAGGGTAGCATGTGGTACGCCCGCCCATCACCCAGAAAACAGACAGGGCGTTTCAGCGACGAGAAGCTCTCGTCCACTGGGAGCAAGTGGTCCACCATGCTGGCCTGGCGGCTGCAGAGAAAACCAAGAAGGCCCCATCAGGAAAGCAGTGCAGTCAACCCCCTCCTTGGAGGCGCCTGGCCCCACGCCACGGCCAGCCACAGCCTCCCGCCGCCCCAGGCCTGTATCCTGCCTCCATCCATCCGATGGGGGAACGCTGCAAGCGTGCTTTCCGAAATTGCACCACCTGTTTGTAAAAGTGCTCTCCAAGCCCATTGCACAACCCGGCTCTTGCAGCTTCACACAGATTTTTCAGAACAATTCTGAGAAGGAACACACATGTCTGAGTGTGAGTGCGTGAGGGAGAGGATGGGCATGTGAGGAGGCGCTCTGCACCCCGAACAGCCAGGCGGGAACCCCATCCAGCTGAGCAGAGTCGCCATCATCCCTGGACAACTGACCTCGGTCCCATTCCTGCAGAATTGCTGGCGGGGCGGCGGGTGGGGGAGGAGGATGGCCACATGCCCTCTGACCCCCTGTTGCTGCAGCTTGGGTAGGTTTGCCAGATTGAGCAAATAAAAATAAAGGCCACCCGGTTCAACTTGAAACTGAGTTTAAAAAAATGAACAACTTTTAACAGAAGTATGTCCAAACATTGGATACAGCAGGCTTATACTAAAAAGTTGTTTCATCTGAGACTTAAATATAAACGAGGAGTTTGTATTTCAACCAGACAAGCCTACTCGGAGGCATAAATTAAAGACCCCCTCGAGGGCTGTCTGACCACCTGAAAGGAGGCAGCCCACCTACCACCCAGTCCTCGGGCCCATCCCATCTTGGCTGCCTCTCCAGTGAATTGGGGACAGGCCTCCACCAAGCACCCTCCACTGGACTGGGCACCTTCAGGGGCTTCACCAGTGGTGGAAGGGCCCTGCCTTGTGACAACTCAGGGAGAACATACCCCAGTCCCAGGCCTCAGCTACTCCCGCCTTTGACTCACAGCTGCCAGGTGGGCAATGAGACCCCCGGCCAGTACCCCGTGGAGCACTCACCCAGCTCACGCTGCCTCCCTCCCAGACCAGGGCCCCTGTGGTGCAGGCTGGGCAGTCGGCTCTGGTTGTGTTCCCAGCCCCTGGTGAGGCTTCTGGTGCCCAGGAGGGGCTCAGGGCACGTCAGCAGAGAGGACGGGGGCAGGCTGAAGGCCATGCGGGTTGCTGTCCAAGGAGAGTCAACAGTGGCCGTGACAGGGCCACCTCTGCAGACCTTTGTCCCACCCAGTGACCACAGCGGGTGTTTACCAAGTTGAGGAAGGGGACGATCTGCAGTTAAAGCAGACAGTCTTGGCCGCCAGGCACCACGTCCGCTCCCACTACAATCATCTCTGTCTCAAGCACTCAGCCCGGGCCTGGCACTGCCCGACAGTCAGCAGGCCCAGCCAGCAGTGAGGACCTCCCAGGGCCAGGCCATCAGCCGTGACCCGGGCCAGTCCTTGCTCCCCCAAACCTCAGTCTCCCACCTGTTCCGTGTGTGACGACACGGCCAGGAAGCTTCACAGAACCCCGGGAAAACAAGGCAAGGTGCAAGTTTGCATCCAGGGCAGGGTTTGCAGGAGAACGTTTGGATTTTTAGCTAAGGATTTAAAGCTGGGAGTTTTAAAATACACACTGTTCACTGAATCAGGTGCTGAAAAGGCATGAAAATGCCAGATAATGGGAAGAACAGAGCCCACACTCAGCATGAGACCCCAACCTCCACCCTGTCGCCCACACTGAGCTCCGTCTCTGCAGCTTGTCAGCTGTGTGACCTCGGGCAGGCGGTACAACCTCTCTGTGCCATGCGTTGGGTGGGCATCCTGACAACTGTGCCTAGTTCCTGGGGTTTTGTAAGACCAATGAGCTTACACATGCTGAGCACTCGCTACAGGGGCAGACAGGCAGCACCAGCCGTCAGGGTGAGCCTCAAGGGTGAGGTCTTTCTCCCCTCTGCCGCCATGCTGAGAAACCCGGGGATTCCAGTCTTCCTAGAACCAGGCAGGAACCAGGCAGAAAAGGCAGACAGGGCCGCGTCCCTGCCCTTGAAACTCTCCCCAGAAATGTGATCACTACCCGACTATTCCATGATATTGAGGAATTACAGTCAATATTTTTAAGTGGGATGATGTATTGTGGTTGGTACATACTTTTCAAAGGAGGCCTTACATTTTAGACACATAAACTAAGATATCCACAGATCAAATGATACAAAACAAATAAGAGGGGGAAATAAGTACAGTAGGACGGGGTAGGTGGGAATTTAAGAGAGTCCCAAAGGAACGGACCCAGTCTCCTCCCAGAAGGCTGGTCTGCCCCGGACCGCTGCTCCAGCTGCCCCACTCAGAGGCTGTGCACAAGCTCACCAGCCTCACCGCCCCCAGCCAGGGCCCCAGCACTTCTCTCTGCACAGACCCCTCTTCCCAGCCCTCTGGGAGGGAGCCCCTGATTTAGATCCCTCAGCTCCTCAGCTCCGAAGTCACTCCCTGTGAGGCCTCCCTGCCTGCCCACCACCCTCTGCTAACCACCCGGCATCACAGTCTTCCTAACAGTCGCTACTGCAGTTATGTATTTACGCACTTCCTTCTCAGTCTCCCCACCAGAATATAAGCCATTTGGACCGGCTACCCCCGACTCTGAAACAGGATCCTGGCCGAACTTTGCCAACCGAGTGCAAAGGCCCGGGGGTGGGGCCCGCAGCAGACCGCCTGGGCCCTCGGGCAGGGCTCCTCGGCGGGGAGGACGAGGACACTGAGAGCCCACGGGGCCCGCGGGGCGCCGGGACCGGCCCTGAAACACAGCAGCACGTGGCCCGGCCAACGACGCAGGCCGCCAGGAGGGGGGGACGCCCTGTCCCGGGCAGCGTCCCCGGCCGCGGCCGGACTCCGCCCCTCCCCGCCCGGCCGGCCCGGCCTGCTGTTTATCCTCCCGGGGACACGGCGGCCGCAGGAACAACATGTAATTGATAACAAGCGGAGCGCCGGCCAAGGGCCTTCCATTGGGTCAGCGTGCAGACCACGGCGGGGGGGCCGCCCTTCAAAATAAGAGTCCCGCGGCCGCGGCCTCGCACCTGTGGGGCGGCGGGGCTCCCCGCGCTCCGCCGGGTCCCTGGAGGCGGCGGAGTGGCTCCAGGGCCTCACGCACCCGGGGGCCCGTCGCTCCCGGGGCCTGGGCCGGCAAACAGCAGGGGTGGAGGGAGGGCCCGAAGGG